>BJBW01006521.1:30984-58270 GCA_004320125.1 Scolopax mira
GGGCAGGGGGGTTGTAACGAGATGGTCTTTAAGGTCCCTTCCAACCCAAACCATTCCGTGATTCTGTTTCTGCTTTGACTGCAGAAGTATGAAGTCCAGTTTGGATTACTAGGTGTAACGAGCTGCTCTTTGGGAAGACCTGTGTCAGTTGGGTCTATTATTTCATTCCTGCAGGGTAAGTGGTGTGTGCCAACCTTGCAGACCTTTTAAGTTCTACTGTGAACTGGTGAAAGTACTGGCATTACAATTCTACTGAATCCTGAGGGCTGCCAAAACTGTGTCACACAATGCCTCTGTACTCTATATTCATATTAATTTGCGCTGAGACTAATTGGCTATGAAAACTTGATCCTTGCAAGGTACTGAGTGCTCTTCTCTCCATTCTAAAAATGCTTCTGTGTAACGTTCATCACTATGAAAGCAAATGTCTTCTGAGGGCCCGTTCCACCATGTTGTACGTTAATTCCTCTGGGGAAATGAGTAACTATCACAAATCTTGGCTATTTTCCTGTCAAGATGGCAGAGACCATTTGATATATTTTTGTCTTCTCTTTATTCTTTTTTTTTTTCACCTTTTTTTATGCACTGTGATAGCTGTTCTACAAATATGGAAGAACTGCCTCACACAACTTACTTTCCAAACATATTCTCAAGCCAAGAGAGATTCTAATAAGAACATAAGTCAGAGCATCTATGTTAGTGGGAGATGTTGTCTGCTGTTAAAATAGTTTAATATCTACTAAAAGAAGTTCAGAGATTACTCTGATGGGAAATACAAGAACCTATATAGATGATAAACACTTAAGCCTGTGAGTTATTCTCGATGATGCTATCCCTGATTTGAGAAGGTTTGTGCTGGGAAATACAGCGGGGAGCACAGCGTGCTGCAACAGACCATAAAAAGAAAAGCAAGTTTTCTTTCTTTCTAATAAACTGTGAATCTGAAGGCAATTACTGTAGAATGTAAAGTTTTCCTTGAAATACTTGGATGTAAGACCAGGCTGGGTTTCAGTTGGATGGTAATGAGAAGGTGATGTCAGGGAACGTGTCCTGAGGTCCAGACGCCCAACCTTGTCTGAGAACTTGTGACAGTGATGGGAAGAGAAATGAATTTAAAAAGCTCAACATAACTAGGCTGCATATCCATCATTAGTTTTATAAGTGGCAAAACAGGGTGCTTCCAGAATAATTAAGCACCTTAATACCTACCATAGAATAAACCGAAAATGTTGGTTTTCATCCAGCGCCATCTCTTTTGGGAGGGGCTTGAATTGAGTATGAGATAGAAAGGTCTCTGTAAAAACAAAACCATCCTTCCTTGTGTAATGAAAACAAATTGTGCTTCTTGGAACGGGTTTATCTGTAGATTACAGAGCACTTGATCGGAATAATTATTAGCAATGGTCGGTCTCAGAGCTCTTTGTAGAGAAGAATTAGATATTTTTCTTGTTTTATGAAGAAGAGTCCAAGACACAGAAGGGTTGTGGCCAAAAATTTGATTGCTGGCCTCTTACAACCAGAAACACAACCAGAATATTTAAAGAGTTAGTTCCTGCTTATTGCACTTAAGGAAATGATCGGGTATATTAAAAAAAAATTTAAAAATAGGGTTACCTTTGGAGCTCTGTTCAAAATTGAAGCAGTGTCTGCAGGTATTTAAATAGGGACCAATTCATTTGCAGAGACTCTGGGTCAAGACTGTTTGATGTTTACATGATAATTCACTGGTAATTGTAAATCTGGTAATGAAAATGTAGTAATTAAAATACCTAACACAAAACAAGATTCTTGAGACACAAATGAATAATCTGCATTGGCTTATCAACTGCAATGCTGGTTGCCTAAAATTCAATAGCAAAAATACCAGCCAGAAGTATGAAGGAGCTCAGGAATAAGCTGCTCACTTATTATAGCACCATTAGTCATTTCATCACACCTCCAACCTTTCTTTTTTGTTCTTTTAATTTCTTCTGCATAGACTTATTTTTAGAGGAACTTGCTGCACTTGGATTCATGCACAGCAACACGGCCTAAAATATCATCCTTTGAATTAATTCTATTTTTTTTTTTTTCCTTCTACATCAAAACAACTAAAATTATGCTGCATGGCATATCCCAAGCATTGCTTCTACCCACCCTCTGCTTTTTATGTATGAAAAATATATGCAGTCAATGTGCAATGGCTTGACTGGGCTAATTCTAGTTAATGGCGTTGAAAAATACTTTGTAGCTCTCATTTCTACCGCGCTTTCAGTTGGGGAATAATTCCTCTGGATGAACTGCTGAAGACGTGAGGAGGATCTGAAATGGTTGAGTTCCCTGGGACTGGCAGGATCCCTTCTGGTGGCTCCAGTTGTGTTGGTTGGCCAAGATGTGCCCGTGTGGGCTTTGAGGGACCTATTGAGTGTTCTTTGCTTATGCTGCTCTTTGGAAACTGTCTTGAGTTCCTTAAAGTTGCACTGTATTATGGGATGTGTTGCTAAATCAGTTATTAGTTGAGCAAATTCCAGTTAAATTCTAATGAAACTTAAAGAACAAAAGCAATAGGACGAGATTAGCAGCATATGGTTTTCAGCAGCTGAAATATTAATTGATATAGCTCTTAATATTAATTTAGCTTACAGTAGCATTCAGTTTCCAACCGATGGGACTGCGGTCTCTCGAGCGCTCTGCAAATATGAAAGGACAGTCTTATTTTTCCTGAAATAATTTGTATGCTGAAAACACACTGCTCCCAACCTGGTAACAGCAAAACAAAGTACTTAACCTCGAATATTTCTGAAAGAACATCTTTAGAAGAGACACTGCTTGGCCTGGGAGCATTTTTCTTAGACGTATCATCTCACTTTTGCACTTTTATATAAAAGTGTAACAAATCTTTTGTCCAGTGTTTTTCTAGCCGCAGCTGCAACATAAACCATGTAGTTTGAGGCAGTCAAGTGCACTGTGTAGGAACAGCGGGATTCTCACATGTTGAAAAGCATCCAAACAGTCACCAAATGGGGATTATTGGTTATCCATCACCTCTGACATCACCTCAGTTCCTGCAGGCTGCAGTATCTCTCTCTTTGTATGTAATAATAGGCTAAAACTAGTTTCCTGCTCAGATCACAGACTCACTTTTAGATGTTATCCAAGTAGATTCATGGCCTGATCAGAGGAAATTCTCTTCGTTCTCTCCTCATGTTCACCTTCCTCTCCCCAGTTCTACGCAGGATTGTTTCTCTTTGTCACATTCTATCGTGACGTGTTGGAGTTCTCCCCTAGTTATTGGTTTTGGAGGCTCAGCAACACCCCACTATCCATCATTTCTTTGTCTCTGAGCTGATCTCATTGATCATGTAATACCTTGCTTGGCTAACAGTCATTATCGTGGGTTTTCATCATTCATTCTTGATTGGTTTGATTGATCTTGATAAGAAGTGTGCGTTAGGGCAACAAAGATGATGGAGGGATTGGAGCACCTCCTTTATGAGGAAAGGCTCAGAGAGAGCCTCTCTAGAGGTCCCTTCCAACTCTGACAATTCCATGATTCTGTGAGGAAGATGATGACAACGAGGCAATTGGCAACAAGAACATTTGCAATGAGAGATTTGTCGGGCACTCAGATCTGTCTGAGAATAGTTGTGTCAGATCACTGGGGCATTCCAGGGTCTGACCTTACCAAGAGATCTGCTGATCAGAGTCTCTGGTCAGTAAAGCAGTTACCTCTTGATTTTCATTTTAAGGAGCAGCCAGCATCTCCAGCTGCCCACAAACCAGCTTTGAAAAGCCAGTATCTCCCCCGCCTCTCCTGTGGATGTTCATTTGGCAGTTGACAATTTCGATGACTTGCTCCTGCCTCTCCCTCCTCCATGTCATATGCATCAGCCCCCTGTATTTAAATGGAGTATTTATGTCCCTGTGTGCATCCACTCTCAAGTAATTAATTCCTGCAGAAAAAATCACTTAGGTATCCATCTAACTGCTAATTGTTGCACTTTTCAAGAGTACATCCTTGGCAGTGTGCGGTGTGTGCCCACTAAAAACCGTACCAGTTTAGAAGAGTAAAATCAATAGGTTATTCTGAAGCTTCTCACTAAGAGTTTTGCAAATATTGATGATGCTGGGCACGCTGAGATGATGAAGATATGTCTTGCAATGGTGAATGCCTTTCCTTTGGCAGCAGGGTTTACTGGTTGACAGCATGGCTTCCTGCTTGGAGCAATGGTCTGAGGTAGGATTCACATCCTCCACTTCCTTCCACCCCTAGTTTTTCTCCTTTTGGAGTGGTTTCTACGTGTCTCTCTACATATATGTAGAGATGGTGGTTCTAATCATAGAATTATTCAGGTTGGAAAAGACACCTGGGATCATTGAGTCCAACCATCAACCCTACTCTACAAAGTTCACAGTCAAGTGATAGGGACTTCAAGTAAAGCCACTTTGCTTCTTCTTGGTATCAAAATAAGTCAGGCCCAGTTTGCAGCAGCTGGTGGCTGAATGGCACACACTGAACTTCCTCAGTGAATTCCAGGCCTGGTAGGTGGTGGAGCATGACCAGGCTTCTCATGTCCATCAGCTCTCCTCTGCAAGCCCTGCTACGTGCTGTCGGAGACAGCCAGGAAAGAGCCATTAATCAGGGAATGTTCTAAGAGCCTCTTTATGCCCACTGCTAAATAGAGGCAGGAGCTCTCTGTTCCACTACAGGCTTAGATGTCATCAGAAATACGTGCCACAAATCAGGGCTCTGTCTTCTGGTCGGTGGGGAGAGGCTGCCGTGCTGAACCTCCCTCCGAGTCCCTCAGACTCTTCATCCCTGATGGACTTTCCTTTCCTCTCATGTCCTGGATGTTTCCCGTGTGCTCGTTATTCCAGTAGGAAAACAAGTCTGAATCGTTTTGAAACGCTGCTTGGTTCTGGGGAATCTTTACAAAGGGCAGTGGTTTATTTTCCTTATAAATCTGTGGGCTAAAAAGAACCAAAGCCAATGGAGAACGCTTGGAGGGAGAAAGCCCCCCCAGCTTGTCAGCCCATTTCACCCTATATAGGAAAAGGACACCAATGAGTTCCTGTTTTCTGTGCTAATGAAGAATGTGAAGGAGCAGGTAGAGCCCATCTATCTGTGCTCTTTCTCTGGCACAACCGAGGCACGAGCCAGACAGCTCCTGGGCTCCCCTTCCATCCCTGTTTGCCAGAATTAGGCTGGAGAGCAATTTACTTCTGGTATGAGCTAACAAAGAAGAATTACCCAAAGATGTCAGTGAGAGAAAGTGCTTCTGAATTTCTCTGTTGGTCCTGACATAATGCATCTTGCACATGTAACTTTTTGTTTTCTCTCTGCTCTAAAGTCTGGTTCTCCACGGAAGCAGGTGACAGCGTTAGTGACGGTGCTGACAGACGCAGGGTTTCCTGGAATCCGTGGTAAATGCAATCAGTAGTGACTTGAGGATGTGCATCGTGCATCATCTTTTTTGATGTTGCACCATCAGGAAGCCCTGATGAATGTAGGGCTGCAATTCAAGAATCCTGGGTTTCACGTCTGTCTCCACCACTGCTCTCCCCTGACCTTGAGCGAGTAATTCTATTTCTTCAGATATCAGTTTCCCCACTTCTAAAGCCGAGATAATAATAATCATCATTTTCACCACCGAGTGCTTGAGATCTGCTCACGGGGACTCTGTCTGACGGTGACGTGTCCTCCTCACCACCCAGAGCCTGAACAAAATCCCCCCCCATCTCACGGAGGGCAGCGAGTGGGTGACTTTGCAGCAGCTGAACTTTAAGGGAAGAGGGATTTCGTGGCCCCGGGCGGCAGCTGCCGGCAGATGCAGGTGGTCAATTAGCTGGATGTGCCAGGGATCAGGAAATCAGACAGATCTGAGGACATGATAAGATGTAATTGTGGTGCAGAGGAAAAAGAGCACACAATTAGAAGTGGATTCTCAAATTAAAGCCCAGCATGTGATGTGAAATCCTGTTCATACTCTAAAAGGCTATCATACGCCAGTGGGCTATAGCATGTGTTCCTTTTTCATTTTTTTTTTCCCTTTCCTTTTTTTTTTTTTCCCCCTCTTTCCCAAACCCTGCTGCTTGGTAACGGCAGTATTTTTGGGACTGATTCTTTTGCTAATTGCTAACCAGAAATAGCACCTAAGTTTGGCAGAGCTTTCAGGAGAAGAAGAATGAAGGCTTTTTTTTGGGGGGGGGAGAAAATTCAGATATGCATAAAACTCGCATAAAAACCTGTTTTATTCGTCTCTCTGAAAATTCATCACTCAGGCATATGCAGAATGCGCGGTTATGACAAGTGGGAGAAGGTCCAAAAAAGCTGGACTGCTTTAAAGAGGTTAAAGTTGTAGCTGTTCTCTTTTCAGCAGTTCAGATTTGCATGTGATTTGCATGTTGCGTGTCTTCTCGGGCGTAGCTGGTGCCGGAGCCTCGTTGGGAGCTCATGTCAGGGCCCTGGTGGCTCATCCCTGGCTCCCAGGGCTGGCCCGTGTCCCACTGGGCAACACCACGGGGCTGAGCTGTTGGGTGGTGAAGAATGAAATGAGGGAGCAAAAAAGGATGGAAATATTGGAATCTCTCTTATTAAAAAGTGCTGCGTGGGGGGACTTGGGAGAAACGAGACGGGGACTGCTCGGCCAGTACAAGCATCCTTGGTTTATCCAGCAGCTGAAGCTCAGAAAAAGGAAATCTGGGATTTTGGGGGATTTGGGGGGTCTACCAGGGGACTGCAGACAGACAGCTCTTGCTGGAATTTGGGAACTTGCTGGAACGTTCCATGCTTACAGCATGTCATCTTTTGGGACAAAAAATATGGAAGCTGGAGAGTGGCAGCCCCTTTATAAACGGTTGGCCTGCATCTGCCTCCTCCTGTTTGTGAGTGAAAACCAAAAGCAGTAACTATTTAGGGACCAAATTGTAGACATTTCCCTGGTACTGGTGAGCATGTGAGTAGCCTCGTTGACTTCAGTAGTTAAATGAGCTCCGTCGTTAAGCTTTTAATGCTGCTGTCCCTCCATGATGACACAAAAAAGCAGTTTCCTTCCAGGCTGCGAGACGGGACACGGAATTTCTTGGAATATTGAAGTTGGACCCAGTGGCACCTGTTGTTTGAGAACTAATAGAAATAGATGGGATTAAACAGGCTCTGAGGCTTTTAGCTGAGCCCATCACTCAGTAGGGAATGCTATAATTATTTTGTACTGTAGGGTGATATAATATATATCCATTTTTATTTTTTCTGAGTCACATATTTTTTATGGCAACTGCAGAAAAAGAAACCAGATAATGTACATAAAGGGGAAGCTGGAAATGAACCAGCTTTGAGCTGCAGCAGCTGAAGATGTACGTTTAAAGTAAAAGAAAAAGTAGGGAAGAAAAAAGAATAGATGGAGTTATTTTTGTATAACATTATGTCCGAGAACAAATCAAAAGACCACTCTCCTTTCTTGTCCTAATTAACGTCAGCTCAGGTGACACAATTCATTTCTGCAAACTTTTCTCATGTTAATTTTTTTTTAATGAAAGTATTTTTTTTCTTTTTTGAATGGATTATTGCAAAGAAACAGGGAATATGCTGAGTGTGTCTCAGTGTTACGTACCTGTTGGCAGCTGTTAGAGCGATGATATTCCACCTCAAGGGATGCTCTTTATTTCAGGCCACTTTGAGGGTTGTGTTTTCTGTTCCTCTGTCACTGTTGTTATTACTTGGACACTTTAAGTCTCCAGTAGGAGAACAAGAACTCCTGGAATTACACACAAATGAAGAAAGTCCCTGTTTGTGAGAATTTGGAATTGCAGCCAGTCAGGAAATGCTGTGGGGTTTTGGTTTTTTCTTTTTCCAAGAAAAATGATGAGAAAAGCAGGGGAGATTTTTCTCATGTCTCCCCCTGTTTTCCCTGCCTTGCATTTACATCCCTAATTTTCAAAGAAAAACAAACATAATGGCTTTGTGAAGGGAAAAAAACCCCAAACAAATCCAAGCAAATGTTGGAAAATTTTTCTAGTGCAAAGCAAAGGTAACTATTTTTTATTTTTTACTGAATTCTTTTCACTACCATCAGATTGTGAGATCTTGATGAAAATGATGTGGGTTTTTTTTTGTGATTTATACTTTTTAATTAAAAGTTTTTACTATTTATATTAATTAACTTTTTTTTTTCGTATCTGGGAAGGTAAAAAAACCAAATCAAACAAAACCAGTGAGGAGGATGGCTCCTGACCTTGCATAAATTATTTGGGAGAAAATATGGAAAGGGAACTTTGAGGTCTGCGTGCTCTTTTCCACAGATTCCTGTATCCTAACCCTCTGCCCGTAGGTGTGTATGTGAGAACGTGTATAAATCTGCATAATTAGCACCACCTTTCATCACAAGGGCATCAGGACTTGGTCAATCTGTCAGTGGTTTGTAATTGTTTAGGAGAAAGGTATTTCTCAGTGCCAGCTCCCTGTCACCTGGTTTCCCACCCTGATGGTTTCAAAGATGATGGGACCAGAGGTGGTCCATTGAGTACAATGCCGTGCAGGGGCCCAGAAGTGCCCCATCACCAGAAGGTCTGATGAGGACACAATGTTGAGATGTGTTTGAAGGACAAGGTCAGTGCAGAGACAGGTTTTGGAGGTGGTTTGGGGTTTATTGCCATGTCCCCAACTGTCCCATGGTGGTCATGAAAGGAACCCTGAGTGCATGATCAAATGAAAGCCACTGTGACCCCCCAAAAGGGTCTCTGCATGGACTCTTGGGAGATTAAATGAACAAAATGTTTATCATACTGTTAGAGCTTAGGAGAAAAGAGCATGACCAAATGTCAATAAGATTATGGCCAAAAAAATCCAGACATCTTCAGGAGATGGGGATTTTTAAAAGATTGAGAGATGGGAGAGAGTGAGATCATCAGGTCCTCTCTCAGAGGGCCAACAGCCAGATTCTTAACCACACAAGCAAACACTGCACGTTAATTCTGCAATTGATGATTATAAGATTGTCTTCTGTACGCATTCTCTCGTAGCTGACTGTTATTAGTTTGATTTAAAACATTATGCTGTAGATTAGCTTTTGAAACTTCTGTGGCTTTTCAGCAGATGAAGGTTCCCTCCAATCATCTGGTTTGTAATGTTCTCATTATGTGCTCATTGTCCAGCGAATGAGTTATTTGCAAATATGTGTGTAACCGGGATGAAAAATCTTTGAACCCAGTTCTTGCTGATAAAAAAGCCCCTTTATATTACTGTGATTTGTGAAAGGATCATCATGTGGATAGAGCATTCATCTAAGAGAGTCTCCATTTAAGGGGAGTTTGGAATTAGCTTGTATACTTGTCCATCTTCTAGTAATTGGTGTAAGCTTGGCTCTTAAGTCTAATTTTTCTTTAAAGACTGAATATAATTGAAAGCTTTGTTATATTCATATACAATAAATCAATTTCTCCCAAAAGGCAACTGCCTCTCAAATTAGTGTTAGTGTTGGGATGAGCCCGGCTGCATTGATTGCGTGTCCAACTCCTGTTGCAGAACGTGCTTTGAGTTCCTACAGAAGAGAAAAGGAGCTTTTTTGGGTCAATGCAGGGACTCGATGCAGGATTCAGGCACTCAGTACCTAAGATTTACTAAACAATGCATTTGGAAGCCTGATGGCTCCGTGCTATTGGATGTGCTAAAATATTCAGATCATTTCCCTGATGAAATTCCTAAAAGTACCGGTGTATCTTGACTGTACAAGACACAGGGGTTCAACCCCTCTAAACTGTACTCATGAGACCCCACCTGGAGTTCTGTGTCCAGCTCTGGAGTTCTCAACATAGAAAGGACATGGACCTGCTGGAACGGGTCCAGCAGAGGGCCTCGGAGATGCTCAGAGGGATGGAGCACTTCTCTTCTGAAGACAGGCTGAGGGAGCTGGGGTTGTTCAGCCTGGAGAAGAGAAGGCTCCGGGGAGACCTTAGAGCAGCTTCCCAATATCTGAAGGGATCCTACAGGAGCTGGAGAGGGACTCTTTGTCAGGAAGTGCAGTGACAGGACAAGGGGCAATGGTTTTGAATTGGAAGAGGGAAGATCTAGATTAGACACCAGAAAGAAATTCTTTCCAGTGAGGGTGGTGAGAGCCTGGCCCAGGTTGCCCCGAGAAGCTGTGGCTGCCCCATCCCTGGAGGGGTTGAAGGGCAGGTTGGAGGGGGCTTGGAGCCACTTGGGCTGGTGGGAGGTGTCCCTGCCCAGGGCAGGCAGATTGGAACCTGCTGATCTTTAAGATCCCTTCCAACTCTAACCATTCTATGATTCTCTATATGTCAAAGAGATGTATAGGATGATAAGCTGCATGTATACAACCAAGGATGATCAGAACCTGTTACGTTGGTTCTCCTTCCCTGGAGCTTTGGCAGTTCCAGGCACAGGGCTGTCCACACAGTATGTTTAGTTAAAATTCCAGAGCATCCAGTGTTCCCATCTACTGGATAGCAGGGGGTAAATGTTGTATGTTCTGCTCAGCTGCTGCTGAGGTCTGTGCATAAGGGATGCAATTGTTTATGGTAAATTCTCCTCTTTTAATGAGGACACACTCTTAATGAGACAGTGTTTTGGAGCAGGGTTCATTAGTCATTTACTATTCTGGTCACAGCTCAGAGTGAAGCTGGAATGGTTGGCTTGGCATAAATGCACACTCTTGTACCTCTGCATTAGAATGTCTTGGGAGATGATGAGAGCCAGGGCAGATAGGTGTGTTGGCTGGGGAGAGAAAAGGAAAGCTCATTCCCCTCTGCTGTGGGTATTTCTGCACAACAAATTAATATATATAAACTGCAGGTAGTCGTACGTGCATTCATCTTTCCTCTGGGTACTGGTGGGTTGCAGAGAAGATTATCCTGTGCTGGAATTTGGTCTAGATTGGATGACCTTGCTGGGCTCTCTGGGTGTTTACCCCAGTTACTTCAGAGCAAATGGGAAAAAGCTATTTGTAGGAGCCACGTGTACTGGTTTTAATCTAGTTACTGTGAAGGACAATCGTAGTGAGTGCACAGAGACAGGATTTGGGGGGTAAACCAGCAATCTGAGTATCTACCACAGAATTATTGTGCTTCTGTATCTTGCAATTGTGTTGTGAGGATAAGTCTGGTGGAATGTGTGACGTGTTCCGTTTCCATGGTAATGGAAGCTATATAAGTAAATTAGAAGGGTCCTTTGGAGATTGAAAACATGGAAGAAATAGGCTGTTGCTGATCAAACCCAGTGTCTTTGTACAGCAACTCTCAGCTTATTGTTTGGAAAGGCTCTGGTATATTGTTCCCTTTTTATTATCATTATAGTGGCACTCAAAGGTAGCATTCAATCCCAAGCCCACCGTGGCAGAAGTTCTACAAACAAAGATCAAAGAGATGGCCCTGGCCCCAAAAGCTTGTGACGCCCGTACTTTGTGTATCTCTGCACAAATACCTGCTTGACTCAGGGTACTCTGTGGGGCTCCCGTGCCCATCCAAGTGAGTGAGAACAAGCACCTTTACAGAGGAGCAAGCTGAGGACAAACAATGTCTGCCTTGGATATATTGGAGGCACCTCACGGAGGATTCCCACATCACTTTTCTAGTAGGTCCCACACAGGAAGGGGAGGAGGTGACAGTTGAGGAGCCCACTGTGTCCTCAGTGTCCATACGTGCTAAGGCAGATAGAGCAGAAGATCATTGCCATGACTGGAGAGGATGGCAAACCTCTCCAGGATGACAAACTTAACAGATTTTTACCCAAATAGAGAATGATGGAAAGAGAAGAATCATTCAGCTCCTCTGATATGATTCATTAACATATGTTTAGGCAATTTAAGGTCCCTCCCTGAGTGATGAGCAAAGGCCCTCTGTGGCTCTGGTGGGACAGAGGCAGCAGATCTTTTTGTAATTTTCACTAAAGGAAATAGATTGCTATGGACTCCTCTTTTCTGTGTACACAGCACCTTACTGGGATGGTCTGCACCTTCACTGGGGTGTTCTGGGTCTTGAAAATCATGTCCTCGTTCATTTGCTGTGGGAGCTGTCAGGGCAGGGGGAACATTCCAGAAAAACTTACCCTGTGCTTCACTAGATTTTATTAAAAAAAAACCCCAATACGTTCTAGATTGTTGTCTGTTGACATAATGTGGTGGCATAAATCAGCCAAGCCCCACTGAAAAGGGAGATACCACAGGAGATTATCAGAAAACCTGAGCATTTTATATGGGTCCTGCAGGGTTCATCACTCTCATAACAACATCATCATGACAAAATATCACTTAGTGGTTTGCTAAGAGCAATACCATGTTCACTGGTGTTACACCAGAGCAGTGACCTCCCCAGCCATGATAAAGGTTTCTGTTGAGATACCAAATTTGTACGGGTTGGTGAAATGAGAAAGCTCAACCAGCAAAGAGCTGATTCGAGATGCAAAATTAGAAGCTATTTTCTGGTTCACAGTTGGTGATTGTATCGCTCCAGCTGATGTCGTCCCACGTGGGACAGCTTAAAAATTACCCTGTGAATGGGCTTGTGCCAGTGTTCGTGCATTTAGAAGGAAAAATATGTTTTTCTCTGCCTCTAACATAAACTTGTTTCTGTGGAGACCCATGTTCCTCCTGACTTCCTTTTTGTAGGTCTCATAGGAGTAGGAATTGTCATGGAAGAGAAAAAAGCAGCACCAGTTTGGAGTTGAGAATATCTTATCTTGTAGAAGGCACCACTGATTCTGGCTGAAAAGCACCGAACTGGCCAGGGAGACCAGGGTAGATGATGGATTCACTGCAAATCTGGTCTCTTAACAAAGGAGTGACATTTAAATGTTTAGTGAATAGGTTATATGTCGTTTCTATTGCTTCGAGATGTTTTGTATTTGGATAAAGTAAACATTTGTGAACTGACATGAGAATAGAACTGGCACTGAAGGGAACAGACCTTTGAAATCTCAGTGTGGTGACCTGGGGAGTGGGCACAGGAATATCTGGAATATCTCAGAAATGTGAGATATCCTACAAAACCTCGTGCTGCTGAAGCCTTGGGCTACGTTTTAGTGCAACAATGGAAGAATCTAACACAGCGATGGAAGAATCTACCCTATCTTTCTCCCTCCCTTTCTTTCTCTCTTCTCAATATTGTTGCTGTCGTGATGCAGTTATTGATGGAAGCTTCCCAAAAAATCTGGTTTAAGCAGGTGGTATGTGCTGGTGAACACAGGAGTGTGGAGCTGAAAGGAGCAGTGGGGTCGTAGAGCCCCATCTCTCCGAATCATAACCAGAGTGAGTCACAGCCCCATCTGCCGCTTCTCCGGGAGCCTCCGCCGTAGGTGTAGGTCTTATTAAACCAGTTTATTGTTTTAATAAGATTACAAGTTTGATAAATGCAAGAACATCAGTAATGTCAACGTAATGTAATATGATTATGAGCTCAGGTTGCAATATCAGCCTTGAAGGGAGCAGCTGGCGAGGGCAGTTGATTGACTCTGTGCAAGGAGAGCACGAGTTGACCTGACCTCGCTCATCCCCACCACCTGGGGGGACTTTGGAAGTTCTGACCTGTGCTCTCTGCCTTCCATACCCTGTTAAATGCACACACCTGGAACTGCCCTTGCTTTGGAAATCACTGTCCTTTCCAAATAATTTAACACCACGGCACACATTGTAAATAAGGTGGGTCACGCAAAAAACTAATTGCGTTTCCAGTGGTTTTTACAAACTGTTGTAGAGGTGACAGAGATCACACGGGAATTGCCACAGTAATCTCTCTCCTTTCTGTTGGGTCATTGAGGGAAATCTTAAATTTACCTTTCATTGCAGTCAAATATTGGAATCTAGCTGGCATTCCCCAGCCATCTGGCGTGCTATAAATCCAGCCAATAACATGGCTCTTCATCATGAAACTCTAATTATTATCCAAACCTCTATGATGAGGCCTAAACAAATTGTGTTGAGCAGGTACAAATCTCAAGGGAAGGGCAGGGCAGGGTATCAAAAATGCACCAGGTTCAGTCCTTGGAAAGACAAACAGAAGAAAGATATTTTACCTGGCAATAATTTAATCTTCCTTGATTGCTGATTGATTAGATGGTCACCACTAAAATATGACACTTTCACAGCACCTTGGTCTCTCATCAGTCATTTTAATCTGTGCTCTCATATATTTCAAATATGTTCTCAAGGTGACTCTATGTAATTTTAGGTTTTTTTCTCTTAACATATTAGAACTAGAAGAATGATGGGAGGACTCAAATTCAGAAAGCGCCTAACAGATTAAGATATGGATTTTTTAAGCCATAGTAAAGAAATGTTAGTGGGGAAATTAAATGCTTTAAGTTTTAAGAATTTGGACAGGAAAGTCTACTTTGATCAGGATTTTGGTTTAACACTTGAGCTAGAAGAGATGTCCTTACCAGAATACTACAGAAAGTGTCAGTTCAAGGGAACAAACTTTCATAAAAATAGTAAAAATCCCAGTTTGGGGAGCAGAATGAAGTCTGGGTCTTGAGTGTGGCTGATGACACTCGACTCAACAACCAGCAGCGGTTTAATGGTGCGAGTCAAACCAGATTGTGGGACTGCAGCAAAATGCATAACAGAAAATAACAATTTTTGGAAGCCATAAGGTGGCTGTAACACCAGAGGTGTGAGTAGACAGTGCCAAAAATGCAGAGGTTTTTGCATTTTCTGAGGACCTTCCTAACTCGTATGATATGTCTTCCTCGGGCAACTCATATTAGTTCCTTCCTGGAATATTGTAGCTCAGGGAGGTTGGAAAGTCATTTTCATTATTTTCTGACTGATGTTTCTGTGCTAGATATATACATTGTTTGCACAGGTGATACAGTTGTGGAAAATTGCAGCCAGCCAGAATCGGTATGAAATGCAGATATCTGTACAGCATTCAGAATTGTAGTGTTTGAGCACCTTAGAGATGATAGGAAAATAATAACACATTTTACAGAGAAAGTAATTTGATTTGCTCAAAGAATTCGTGTCAGACAGGACCATTGAACACAGCAGAGACCCACACTAGGACTCGAGAAACTTGGTTTCTGTCTTTGGCTTATGATTTTGAGTGAGGCTGATCCACTTATTGCAGTGTCTCAGTTTCCCCATTTTTAAATGAAGATGATGTTACAGAGCTCCCTTGTACAGTGCTTGGAGGTGGACAGACTGATTGAAACTGGAAAATATCATTATTGCTGTTTCTTTTGCAAGTTACAAGGTGTTCCAGTCACCTGCCAGCACCCTCCTTCCTGAAAAGAGTTACAAAAATAAGTTATAATTCTAATTCTAACAAAATTCCCAATGTAAATATCACAAGGTCTTCAGTATTTGCCTCTACGTGCTAAAAGAGCAAGACAAATAAAAGTTAGATTAATAAGTTTTGACATTGAAAAGGAAACCTTTTCTTCACTTTCTTGGTGTGGATGATGTATTCATTATGCTGGAAAGAGATAATTACCATGGAATGGCCCAGGGGCTGCGGGTCCTGGTGGGAAGCTCTGAATTCTATAGATCAGCAGGTGATTTTAGTGTCTGAAAGAGTTTCTTTCCCTTTCCTTTGCTTCTCTTGTTTCTCAGACATGGGTGTTTTTGAAGCTTTGAAATTCTGAAATCCGTGCAGCCAGACAGACTTTCAAGTTCTGACATAAACCAGAAAATAATTTGGTGGAAGATGCAGGATTTTACCTTCTTGCATCTCCTAAGAAACCAGTTTTGATTTGTTTCATCAGAGGCTCTTTAGTTTTTAAAAATTCAATATATTTTTTATCTTGTCTTTTTTAATGAATAATAGATCTAGATCATCCGTGGTGGACATAAACAATGTGTACATAGTATGCTTTTTGGGTTGTGGGGCTCGAGCTGGGCTTGAAAATTGGGGAGCTTTTGGGCCAGGGCAGGGAAAACAGCACCCATGGGTCAGTCAGGTTCAGGGCACTAAAACTTGAGGGCACCCTCCTGTTTTCCAGCACGGGTCTCTTTGGCAGGCATTTTGCTTATCCAGTTCAAGTGATTGTTAACTCTACACTTACTTGTTTCACGGTGTAAAGCCACATCTTGAAACTACCCTTTCACTGTGACCCACATCCTCCTGGATGAGGAACCAGAGCCTTCTTTCACATCGACCCAAACTCTGAGTTTGTGCAGACAAATCTCTTTCTCTCATTCCAGTGAATACTTAACTCCAACCCAGTTAATGAGAACCAAGGACAGCTCTCCCCGTTGTAAAAAGGAAAACAAAGAACTGGGATTATAGTCTTTGGCCCTGATTCAGGAAGACATTTCTGATTATGCTCATCTTAGAACTTCAGTAAATGTGCTCGTAAGTATTCATGTGCGATGCAGCCTGGGAGAATTTGAAGTAGTCTTCGTAGGCAACTTTGATCATCTTCAAACTGTAAAATTTATTTTTGTTTCCCAGGCTTCACTAGACGTGAGAATTCCTACCAGATATTTTTTTAAAGAAACAAACTGTAGAATCAAGAAAGTCTGGATGAGTTGTAGAGTAACAGACGTTCTGAAACTCCAGAGGTGCAGCTTTATCAATAATACTGTTGAATACTTCCTTTATCTACTCCAGGGTGATGCATGAACAAAGTCAGGTAAATTAGAGGGTTTCTTGAACCTGTCTGTAGCTCTGTGGTCATTTATACTTTATCTGCACGCTACCAGTAGTACCAGTTTACCCTCCATCAGATGAGGGTACAGGATTGTGTTTCTTTCAAGCTGGAGAAAAAGATAATAAACTTCCTTCAGCCTCACCAGCTGATGTAGTGCTGTGGAAGGACAGGCAGAACCCAATCTGACTTGGGTCTGGAGCAGCAGGGGCAGGAGAGACAAACAGTGTCCGATCCAGCGTAAAGCCCGTAAGACTCGTGTGGTTTTCAAACATCAGGTTTTTCGTAATCGAATTACGCTCACCAGACTGAGCTTCTCCCACATCATTGCTCTGCGTCGAGTGGTCACCGCAGTTTTCATCTGCTTCTAGAAGCCCTAAAGCTAGATTTGCTGTATCATTGAATTGTGGCCTCAGTGGCAGCCCTTTCTGTTTCTCTACCAAACCACAGATAGACCATTTATGCTGCCTGAGAGAGAACAGACATGAGTTTAGCCGGGAGGGATGGAGGGAGAAGATGTTTGAGATGCAGAAGTTTTAGAATTGAAGGTACAACCTTCCAAAACTTGGGTTTAATTTGCTTATTATATGTTCTGTATATGACAGGAACATGCTGTGATTCTAGATAGACTTTGGAAATCCATTGTTTTTTATACCGGTCAAACAAATATGTATGCTTTCAGGGCTTTAAAAATAAAAAAAAACCAACAAAGCACTATGGAAATGTAGTGGATAGTAGAAGGGTGACATGTTTGTACCCAGCTCTGTAGCTGGTCTCTCGTTTGTGCCTGGAAAAAGCCCTTCACAAATGTACTCATTTGACTCTTTTTAGATTACAAACGCTCTCAAGTGAAAATTCTTCTGTCCTAAAAAATTTTCACAGTAGATCTCATGATACATGGGCTGGTATGCTTTAGATATTAGTATTATTTATAAATAATAAATGAAAATTATATTTTCTACAGTTTGCATTTGTTTCAGTGAATGTTCTTTTCCCTCTGTGTATTACAAGAACAAGTAAATAGGAATATCTGATTTATTTGGCTTCTGTGAAATGATACATCTGACAACTCTCTCCAGCACAGAGCCTTGATTTCTCAACACTAAGTGAATAATGCCATTCTTTATTAATTATTCCTTAAAATGCAGATGATCCTCAAGATGCCTCATTGGCTTCTGGTATTTTATTCCTTCTCTGGTTTTTCCATTGAAGTTTTAAGAGTGTGTTGATCATTCTGGGGGTATATGACAGCCTTACGAAACTTGCTGGGAAGCAGAAAAAATGGCTAAGAAGTGTGTTAATGGAGCTTTGAAAAGGCATCAGGGAAGCGTTGGAAAAGAAAGCGTGTTGACTAATGAGAAGTATGTGGATTGATCAGGTGGGAGTTTTAGTTTTTGACTTAGTCCTTGGCTCCTTGTGTGACCTTGAAGAAATAACCTCGCGTGTTCCTGTCTAACATCTTTAAAATAAGTGGAAATAGAAGGCAGAAAGGGAGTGACAATTTAATTACTGCCAGTAAAATGCAGGCTAGTATTGCAGAGAGAGGTGCTGAAGAAACACCAAATAGTCAGCGTGTTCCATCAGGCAGAGGGAGAGGATGAGGAGGATGAGAGGAGGATGTCCTCTACGGTGCCTTAGGAGAGGAGGTGCTTGATCTGTAGGTGACTTCCACAGTGTGTGGCACAAATGCCTGGGTCCTGGGTTCTCGAGGCCAAAGCTGAACCTGTTCAACCAGTAGAATTTTCCTGACTCTCACAAAGTGTCAGAAGAAATTCAGAGTCTTGAGAGTCTTCCTTAACTCTGATTCCACAGAACATTCAAATTTTTAGCCCCAATCCCCCACAAGGTCACTGGCAGAAACCAATCACCATATAATTATCATGATAAAAAAGCTGTAGAGATTGATGGGCAAAAGGATTTAAGTGCTCTGCTAAAAATTTCAATTTATCTGAAACTTGGGTAAGGTGTTGGTTTTGCATCTCACGTGTTGCTGTGTCACTGGTGGGATAAAGCCAGCTCTGCCCTTGGGTGGTTGGCTCTGGAGTCTGGAATTTAAACGGGGCTTTATATTGGGTGCACGTTGGAAACCTGGTAGAGAAACAGCTATGAGCATAATCTTACAGTCTTTAAAATTTACTCTTCTTTTTTAATGTTGTCAGAAGGCACGTTTGTATACGAAATTTACAGCTCACTCAAGTTTTCCCTTGACGATTTACAAACTGCCTCCGAGAGGTTTCACCACCGAGAGTAGCTTACAGGAGCCTGGGGACACATTGAGGAAAATCTGAAGTAACAAGAATTAAATCACGTTCTGACATCGTTTATGAACTGCTGGCAAGACGGACATTGGTGTTCCCGAGTTTAATCTCATTCAGAGCCAGTAGATGGAGCTTGTAGTAATAGAGTTTCTAGGTGTTCCTCAATTATGAAGGCTTCTGGAAGCACTTTGTAAGGAGGTAAAAGGATATTGAGTATATACAGCTATAGAAAAGAGAATATCACAGGCATCTTAGGCTGAATCCAGCTTGTTTTGAGAAGGGAACTGTCAGGGTAGGAGCATTGAAAAGCAAACACCCAGGTTTCTAGGTAGTAAATACACACCAGGAGTTTGAAAGAGCTGAGCTCCCCGTGGGCTGCGAAGCCAGAGACTGTACAATGGTCAGATTTCCAGAGAGCACTCTGATACTTGAAAAAACTGCCTTGTAAATAAGCAATCCCAATTTAAAAATGACTCAGCATTCAGGCACGAGTAGAAAAAACAAACACTGTGATTACATTTTATCCCTTTGTTTAGATGTGGGAACAGGAACTGGTGACTGTTATAACTGTGCCTGTAGTTGGGTATTTTGAGGTCTTTACTGTGACGTAGCGTATGAAAAGGAAGTTTGTACGAAGTTAAATTTCTATCCAGCATCATTTTGTCAGTATCATTCGCTTGATAAGCCCAAGCCATTGCTTCTATGTAGAATAAATACTTTTTTTTAGACCTAAGTGTATAACTCAGTGACCTCCAAGTGTAAGCCCCGACCTTGTCTTCTCGTGGTTAGATGTGTCTCCAGCCTGTTGACACTGTGAAGGTGCTTCCCTGTTGCTCTGTGCTTATAACTGTTTTTTGGATGAATGAACAGTGAATTCTGCTGTTTATAATGCTTTATAGATAGGAATTGTCATCCAATGCATATCATTTTTCTAGATTAAATTGTATCAGCTCGATTTCTCATATGTGAGAGCTCAATACTGATGATGCCACTGTGTCTGCCACGCATGTTTCTGAAGGGGGCTCATTTATCAGAGGTGAATGCTGAAGATGTATCCCTGGATTTTCAGTACAAATCATTCGATTCGAGTCATGGCTGAAGTTCCCAACAGGAACTGGTGTGTCTTGTTTCCGCCCGTGTCAGTTCTGGCCCTGATTCAGGTTGGTGTTTGGCTCCTGTGGCCAGGATCGGGGCTACCGAGATCAAAGAGGTGTTGCCCTTACAACCACCACTCGGCAGTATAACATAGATGCGATTTCGTGGAGTCTTGAAAGGGAGCAGGCAGAAGGATAGGAAGGACCTGATAGTATTAAAGAGGCAAACAGCAGAAAGGGAAGCTCATTTTTAGTCATTATGCACCAGATTTTTCCAAAGAGAAAAGTATCTTCTGGATAAAACCTACTGAAAGGAAATGGGACTTGCGTATTTTGAATCTCATAATTCCACTTTGGATTTTCAAAAGAGTTTAGCGTGTGGGATGTTGATTAGAGCCTACCAGAAAATGAAAGGAGGTGGGAAAAAAAGGAAATTATTTTCCTCCTCTGAAAGTTTTGATGAAAATGAAAAGCATTTTGCTTTCAGATTTGATTTGCTTAAATTTAGGAAACAGAGGAAGGAACAGGGAAGAGGGATAATGATGTACAAGCAACATAAAGAGCAGCAGACATTAGAAAGAGTACATTTTTTGAAAAGCAGAGAAAGTCAATCCAATCGAGTGGACCTTTTTCTCTTCCTGTGGGTGGTCAGGTAACTTCGTGGGGCAGTTGTTTGACCTTGGAGCACCTTTGCCATGAAGCAACACGTAGCTGCACAAGGGCATTTTCAGACAGTGCTCTTCATTTAGAAACATGCTGAAATATGTAACACCCGCGATTTCTAGGTCTAGGATGAGTGTTTCACATACTCCATAGTATCTGTGTTTTATTTTTTTCTTCAGGAGCTGTATTAATAATGGGAGAGCCAAGCTTTAGAACAGTATTAGCATATTCTTTAATTTCTGTGTCATCTCACAGCCTGTCCGCCAGCAGCCGATGACAAGGGATGGGCAACTCTGGGCTCTGCTATAGAACTTTCATAGGCTGTAGAATTTATAGATCCACAGAGATTTATAGTACCATCAGCTCAAATCCTCTCTCCAGGGAGCGTTTTCCAGAGTTAGGTAATTACCTGAGTTCTGAAAGCAATGTGCCATCATCAAATACATCCTGATGTTCTCCTTCCCCTTATTCTTTTTGCTCTAACTATCTCTGCTTTGAAAGCCAGTTTCTTTTTTTTTTTTTTTTTGTGTGTGTGTGTGAGCCCAGAAGAGCTTCCCTGCAGTGTTTGTCTTGGGTTGTGAAAAAATTCCAAATGCTGGCAAAGAGCATTGCTAACTGGAATTTACCTGGATGACTCGATGAACAGAACCATCCCGCAACCATATGATCATGTAATTACTGCTCATAGAACTGTCACATAGAACAAAATACGGGCATGAAACACCAACTGTTCATTTCTGACTGGAATTTCTTGATCCGTGAGAGTATGGAGTGCTTTTTCATAGTCCTCCCCATCCTTTACTGCTTCTGAAATGAGCATGGAGGCAGATCAGAAAGGTCAGGAGATCATTTTATTGAGATACCTCCAATATAGAGCTACCCTGTGTGGTCATGGAGAAGTCAAATTTGGAGTATAAATTCCATTTTCTAAAAGGACTTATTAGCAAAGGACTCTAGTTTACTGGGTTTTATGCTTGTTAGCTGCACAGGAAATCAGTGCAGGAGTCTCGAATCTGGCCCCGAAGAGTGAGAGCCCCACCAGGAGTTCCCTGGATGTTGTCCTATGTCTATGCAAGAATTCCCCAAATGGGGAAATCTGTGTCATCCATTTATAGACATTCTGAGCCCCCCAGTCACCTTGGATGTACCAGCCTGGCCCTTCAGTCTCTATTCCTTCTACAGCCGTTAGGCAAGCTCTTAGAAATGAAACTTGTCCTTTTTGCCCTCTGTTTAGCACCAAAGCCTCAAGCACAAGAGTCATTGAGCATAATGTTCATCCAGTAAATACAAGTGAAAAGGATACTATTCATTTGCAGTTCTATTAGTGGAAGCTACGGTTAACAATTCAAATCTAGGGAGAAGGATAATTGCAGGAGCTGATTGCCAGCCATCCTCCTATGTTGACTCACAGGGCAAAACGACTGAGAGTGAGAAAGAGGAGCTAAAATTATAGTACAACTCTCCGAGGAATATTAATGTAATAGTTTTAACATGATCCTGCTCACATTTTATCAAGTAATGTTAATAAAAAGGATGGCTCTGGTAATTTTTGCAATATTACATTTTCCTTGGAATAATTGTGACTCGATACTCACTTTGCAAGCTAATGAAACTTTTACATTTCTGAATGTTTTTATAATTTTTGTTATTTAGGTGAAGATTATACCTTTGGGCTGAGAAAGCGCATTCTGGAATTTTAATCTTGTTTGCTAAAATATTTATGTGCAATACTCCAAAGATACTGTACGGTGAAGGATCGTTCTTTGTGGGAACATGTCGTTATGAAATCTCTGGGATTGCTTAGAGAAACTCATTAGCTATGCAAAATAGGTTCGTTTTGGGTTAAGGCAAATATAAATTTTTCATGATAGCCCCAGTCAGGAAGCCGGGCTCCGGCGTGCCTGGCACTGCCCTTGCTTTGTGACAAACATACAGCCCCTTCCCAAAAGAAGGAGCCGTCTGTGCGCTGCAGAGATCACCCCCAGCAGCTGAGACATGAGAGGAGGCAACAGCAGAACCAGCAGAGCTTGGCTAAAAGGCAGAATGAAGAGTTCACTGCCCACACGGCCAATTGTTGAAGGGTTTGTAGATGCCCAAGGGAAGATAAGTCTTAGCTTGCTGGTGGGCACAGTCTGGGTGCCCTGGGTGGTGTTAAAATTCAGGCTGTGCACGGAAAGGAACGGAGAGAAGATGCAGAAAAGTGACTGATTTTGGGACTTGAGCCACTTTCTCAGTTTCTCAGAGGTAGGTCACATCGTAACTCTCCGAGCGCCTACAAGGCTCCTAAAGAAATAAGAACCGTCTGTAAATCTGAGCTGAGAACAAGCAAGGGAATAAGAGAGGACAATGTTCCAGCAACAAATTGTCTGATGGGATTGATTGCTGGGGGTTTGGCACCGCTCAGCCCACACTCCGGAGCCTCTCTGGTTCCTCGGTGCAGTGCCTGATATTCTCTGCACTTTATTTCTCCAGCTGGAGAGCCTGCCCAGAGGTATAATATTGTTGGCGAGGCATCTGGCACTTGAGCTAAAGAAGTGCCACCAACCAGCCAGCAACTAATAACAAGCTGCTGTTCTCTCAGCTGACTTACCTACAAACCACACACCCTTGGTGTCTAAAACAGACATTCACCTTTTCTTAGAGTGGGACAAAATGGGCTTTTTTATGCTGCCATTACTAAGTCAGACTAAACTTTACTCCATTCCCAATGCTTTTCTTGGGAAGCTCATTTTTAGCTCTTCTGCTTTGCTCCTTATCTTAAACCCAGCTTATTATATATTATAATTATATAATTATATTAGTATTATATAGTTGCTACTATTTCTTAACTCTTCCCCCTGGAACGGCCACCGCGTTTTATACACAAAACACACAAACCAGAACTAAAAATTTCTCTTAGGTTTGCTTTCTCCTCCTACAGTGGGCAACTTAATGAGGCCAGGCCAGGATAAAAAATATTAGCATCTGCTGTGTGGAGCAGCACAGAAAGCTAATGCAATGCATTCAGGTAGGTCTTATGTATTCTGTCAAAAGAAAGTACCTCCTGGGTGTTCATTCCTGCAAATGAGATATAAAATAGTTTCACATTTCCCTGGGGTATCAAGCAGTGTTCACTCCATCAGACTGCAGTGGACATAGATCCATTAAAAGTTTTAAAACTAATCATCTGCTGGGTTATGATAGCTTCACCCTGCTCGGCGAGGAATTGTCAGCTTTCCATCACTCTGTCAACAACCGCTGCTTTGCCGTGGGTCGGAGCAGAGCTATTTTTTGCAGCTATTAACAATCAAATTCCTCCACTCTTGGTTCCTACCTGCCACCTTCTGAGCATGTGTTAGATTCCGTTTTGTAATGTGTACAGTGCCAAGAAGAAAAAGGTCAAGAAAGGATTTTTTTTTTTTTTTTCTTTTTTCCAACATATATTTTCAATAGAAGTCCATGGAGATCACCAACTTCTTTCTTCTCGTCTTCATTCTCCGGTAGCTGCAGTGGTACCTGCTGAAAAGCCGGTTGTGGTAGCACATTCTGTGTTGTAAATTATCCACAGCTCATTAGATCCCCCTAAAGAGACCCGAATTCTTTTCAGAAGGCACCGAATGCCTTCCAGCTCTGACTGAAGTAAACAGAAATGGTGCCTTGGAGGATCTGGGTTACTGGGATGTGCTGCTCCTGACCCTTGTGCACACCCTGTGTGACACACAACGGGTCCCAGCAGAGAAAAGGGGGATGCTGACAGAAGATCCCACCATAAGATAGGCATGAAAAGCACAGTGCTTTATAGATAATAAGTTTGGAGATAATAAGATTTTGAAAGCTGACTGATGCTTTTAAACAGCTGATATTTTATCTCACAGGTGTGGCCTTTGGACACTTCCAAGGAAAGATATCCAGCACCACCTTTTCCTTTCTCTGGGACATTCTTTTCTCTTCTCATGAACTCAGCCCAGCTGAGTCACAGCTTTAAAAGTCTGCACATCCTATGCTAAAATCCGTACACAACCCAAGTGACAAGAGTGTCCCTGGGAATCTGCAGCTCCCAGGGAGACTTTTGTTAAGAAATGAAAGAGATTCTCCTTTAAAACAAAGAATAAAGGTGCCTCAACACGGCATGGATTTCAAACGCTGCTTTCCATATTAGCAGTCTTTGAAGTGAATGTACTGATTCCAATCAGGACAGCATTACATCTTCTAAAGAGTGCATTCATTCAGCTGTTATAGGAAGGGATATTTTTAGTTTGTAAGGAAATTATTGTTTTCTCACTGTGGGCATGTAAATGCACAGGGAAAGGAGGGTAGGAAGCCTCATTACCTTGATTCCCTGTGAAAATCTTCCTGGTTGGGATCCAGTCACATAATCCCAGGTGTTGTTCAGACAGAATCGTTGCAGGGAAGGCAGTTCTTGTCTGCGTGGGAAAGAGAGGTGAGTTCTGAACAGACACATCTCATCTCTCCATGTATGTCTATACAAGGAGCATTAGCATCCTGGTCATATAAAATTTCCTTGGACTGTAGTTTTAAAACATCTACCAAATGTATTGCAGAGTCAAGACATTGAGAATTACCGAGGGAAACCATTATTCTAAGAAGCAGTAGTTCTTCCCACAATATAGAAATATCCTTGGTGATTTTTACCTATATTTCATCAGTTGTATCATAATTGAGCTGTTTTGCAGTACAAAGCCTGTATTCAGAGGCTGAGGAAGCTAAACTGAATTTGGAATTGTTTGTTAAAATGCACAAAGGGAGAAGAAAGCACAATAGATTGTTACAATGATGAACGTGGTGCACTCAATGAATACATTCGAAGGGCAGAAGGGACCATTGGAACATCTAGTCCTGCTTCCTGAGTCTCCAGGCTGCACATTTCACCTGGGGCTCTTGAAACCAATAATTTATGTTCGATTAATGCATCCTGCCCTGGCAGTCATTCGGCTCTGATTTGAACACTCCAAAAGAAAAAGATGCCTCTGCTTCCCTTGGCAGTGTGTTCTGAGGGGTGACCACCTTCAGTCTCTAAATAACTGAATAAATCCTGACGTCTGGTTCTGGCAGCTCACGTCCAGCTACTGTTTCTTTTGATATCATTCTACACTGGATTTCAAAAATCTCTTTGGTGCTCTCTGTTTGTTTTCTCAAAAGGCACGTGGGCATGATAAACTGGTCACTCTTCTCTTTTAACAGGATAGATAGATTGAGGTCTTAAGGTCCCTTGCTGAGGACATTTTCTCAAACCTACCAGTCACTTTCGCTGGTCTTGCTATACTTTTCCAATTATCCAAAATCCTCTGCAAATTGCAGTACCAAACTGGATATTTGGCCAAGAAGGTCCACCAAGAAGGTCCAAGGTGGCCTTCTTGGCCACCAGGTCCCATTGCTGGCTCATGGGCATTCTGTTGTCCCCCAGGACCCCCAGGTCTTTCTCCTCAGAGCTGCTTTCCTCCCTTTGGTACATGTTTTTCCTACATATTCCAGGATCCTACCAACCCCTCGTGCATGAGCCAAGCATTCAGGCCCAGGGTAGAGGGCAAGGAGTGAGGGAGAGGATGTGTAACTTCGTGTTTCACAGAGGAATCTGCTCTCGGGGCAGTGAGGGCAGAGTTTAACCAGCTTAATTGGCTGAAACACAGTAGCCAAATTGGGAAGGATCCACAGCTGGAGTTGTTTGTGTCTCTCAGACCCTTTTGGAGACAGAGGGTCTCCAGAAAGGTGTGAAGAGAAAGGGGGAGTTGGAGATGTCCGTGTCACATACACCTTTGTCCTCAGATAAACCCAGTTACTGCTTCTGCTTGTGCCATTTCACATCCCCTCTGCTTTTCCAAAAAGCCAGCGTGTGGATTGCTGATGAAACAGCCTATTACTGACCTTTTTCTGTGCTTTGACTGGCATTTGCAAGGGAATTTCCCTCTGCAGACCTTACAGAGTCTCGGGATCTGGATTACTTACGGAACCAATTTGTCTCTAATAAGAGTTTTGCCTTTCACTTTAGTGAGGACCCCAAATGAGCCCAAAGATCGGGATATTGGCAGCAGTGAGTCAAAACAGACATTGATTTCAAATACGCTCTCAACATCCAAGAATGTTTATTTTTATAAGAGGATGAGTCAATGTGATCATCTGATGTGCTGTAATATTAAGGAAGGGAAAAAGAAAAGCAAAAGGAGTTGGCCAAATGTCTGTGTGGGTAATGGACCTTCTCCTTGAGTGAGAATGATTTTAAAGCAGCCCCGACCCAAGTGGCTGGAACTGACCCTCAGCAGCAGCCAGTGAAAGGCCCTTTTCTCTGGAAGCTGAACCATATTCCTTCCAAACTCTACCAATTTGTGGCAGCCCCACGTGAGTCCCATTTTGGGCTCTTACTTGAACTGTTCCCATGAGACCTGCAGACTTGGGAAATCCTCTTAACCCTCCCTTTCCTGGGCTTTTATGTTCCTTCTCCACTCTGTGGTGAAATGCAATCCTCCAGCTGAAGCTGCAGAGACTTGATTTGTTTGGGCTGGAGAATTTCAGCGTGGAAAGGTCGCTGTGTAAGTCACTTAGTGTGCACAAGGAGTCCCCTAAAGGTTTTGCTCAGAGTAAGGTATATGTTTAAATACCGTGCTGAGTGAGGCAGGTAGGTCAAGCAGATGCTGGAAAGGGGGGCCTTTTTTGAGTCTCTCTATTGGTTCAGGCCAAAAAAAATGTTTTATAGAGAAGTG
>BJBW01006521.1:62155-83048 GCA_004320125.1 Scolopax mira
GCTGCAGCTCTTCTGGAAATTCTGGTGTGATTCTGATATTAGAATCCAATATCTTGTTATTTATGAGAAACAGAGCTTGCTTTCCCATGGCTGTAGTTGCACTGAAGGTTAGAATTGTGTTTTCTTGAGCCTGTTAAAAAATGTCAGATCATTCTTTAAATTATCTCTGTGCCCAGCTCATGTTGGTGTTCCCGTTTACAGCGGGACCACTCGTGAGCTCTGGCTCTTTCCAGCTCTTCACTTCTTACACGTCTACATTGCACGTCCTGCACGTGAGATTCATACCACTGATAGCTATCAATTCTAAAGAATTGACAAAATCCATGAAAGTAACAGGATAAAAACATTCTCTTCCTTATGTAAACATGAAATAATGCTAGATTTAAATAAGGGAACATTTCAGGCTGGGAGGGATCCACGATATACGTCCGTATGAGGCTTTTGGGCAGCTGTTACCTTTTTCCAGAGAATGATGGGAGTTTGAGCCATATCGTCAGAGTTTGATAACAATTTTCCAAAAGCATGTTTGAGCAAAATAATAGTGTGCTTTCCAGTATATCAATATAATGCCAGACCTTGTCATTTCTCCTCCTTTGCCTGTTAAGTGACAGCTATTTGTATTATCTGGTGGATACTCTAATGGCTTATAGAGAGGAAGGGTAAAGCAGCAATTTTTCATTTCAATTCTAGTGTCTTAATGTTAACTATAAACCTGCATGAAGCACAGAATTTACACAGAAAGGAGCTACTTTCATTAGTCTATCATATTTTCAAGAACTAAGTGTTGCTGATTCATAAGCATAATTATATTGTTCTTTCAGCCCCTTTGTATGGGAAGAAGAGAACAGAGAGCAGCTCTGCTCTTAGGAAATGCCTGAAATAACCTCCATGCTCGTTTTGTGCTTCAAGGGCTGCTCTGGGGGTCGCTCTAAATTTGTCTGCCTCTGCCCTGAAGGAAAGCTCACGCTTCCAGACACCGGCAGAGGACAGCCTGTGCTGGCTGCCCACCCTCTCGCCCACAGGATGAGCATTTCTCCCCCACGGCATGAATCACAGGTCTTTTGGATTTCAGAAGGAGCAGATTGTCACCTTTTCCAAGTCAGCCCAGGCAAGGTCACTCGGCACCAACGAACCGAGGGCCAACAAGTGCAAATCTTGCATATTATTTTTCATGATACCGTCTCTGCTGTCAATCTGCAAATGATCTAGAGCTCAATTTACATTCTTGTAGTACCAGTGAGTGGAGGTGGGGGATGCAAAGCAAGACACTGATTAGAAGGTGTTGCTACCTGCTGTCCTGTGTGGCTGTATCAGGGAAGGGTACAGGTGACTCATAAGGACTGCCGAGTAGTTGTTAAGTGAAAAAAGGGGGAAAAGTGAAAAGAATAAGTGCTTCTTTTTTGTTAAAGGTCTGACTTGTTTGAGAGAGCACACCAAGACCTGACAGACCCACTCAGAGCCTCCCGTGTTCACCTTAGGATGTGAAGCATTTCCAAGTGAAACGGACATTGGACTTGCTCTACTGAAGCAGCACCTCCAGCCTGATCTGACTGAGGGCTTCCTTGGAGACAGGAGCTGTTAAGAGAGGTGATAAATGCTGGTTTAGGTGCCCACTAAATGATGGGAGCAATCATTGATTGTTCTAGTTGATCATTTCTGTATGTACAGCAGAAGGACAGTGGTGCCTTGTTGCTGAGGATGAAGCTGTGCCAGGAAGGTTTAACCTGAATATTAGGAACAATTTCTTCACCAGAAGGACTGTCAAGCCTTGGAACAGGCTGCCCAGGAAAGTGATTGACTCATCATCCCTGGAGGCATTTAAAAGCTGAGCAGACGTGGTGCTGGGGGACATGGGTTAGTGGTGGTTTGGGCAGTGCTGGGTTGAGGGTTGAACTCGATGATCTTAAGAATCTCTTCCAACTAAAATGATTCTATGATCAATTCCTGGCTTTTCCACCTGAAACTCAGTGTGTCCCTGGGTATGTCAGTTCCTCCTCCAGATTTCACATTGTGTCTGATGTAAAGCTTTTGCTTTCTGTGTGTGAGTGGGCAGCGAGAGCAGTGACAGCCACAGCGAGACCGACCTCTCGCTGAGCAGATATGGTTGCAATATATTAAACTCACTGTGGTGGCATCCTGTAAAAGAATTAGTAACAAATACACAGGGTCTTTAGGAAGTGATGAATTGTTTTCCATCTGGTATTTGTATTCTGGTGACAATTGGAGAATTGCAGCAAAGTGGTACAACTGGTTTGCAGTCAAATGGCCATTATGGCTCTTACTGAATCCATGTACTATTCTATTTGCATTTGGGAGGAGAAGCCAAACTCTCTGCCTAGGTACAGGCTCTACCTGCAGAAATCAGCTTGCCAATAGTCTCACTTAGGGAAGAAAGAAGAAACCAGTCCTTCTTTTAATATATGACAAGAATAAGGTGTCTTTTAGGAAGCACCAACCTAAAGTTAGAAAGGAGGTTGTGGAATGAAAGCCCAAATGGTGGAAGCTTCAATCCAGCAGTTGGATGAAAAGCTACTTGGGAGTCTAAAGAATATTTAAAAGACTAGTTAGACATAAACTAACAAAAAAAGTATTGCTTGACCCATGTATAAAAAGAAAAGGAGCATTGTGAGTGTTGCGGTGAATAAATCCTAGTTTCCAATATACTGCTCCATGGATTTTCTGATTGATGGTACAGCACTTGTTTTTAACTTTTGACAGCCCAGTCTCCAAAGGAACCCAAAAGGCAAAACCAAAAAGACCCAATCCCCAAACCATTTTGATATGTCCGAGATGAAATAATTTTGTGTTGAAAATGTCAAAATAGAATGTGTTTATCTTTTCAAAAATGTTGTGCCCGTTTTTCATGGTGAAACTTTTATTTGAGTTCAGTATGGCTTCAAAGCATCTTTAAAATTACCCCTTGCCCCCTTAGCTATTTAATGATTCACCTCCTGAAGAAATCTTTATTAACTTAACAATATCTGAAGTTATATCTGCATTTAGGAGTAGGATTCATTCCTTGCATTTGTCTGCCAGCGTTTCATACTTTCTAAATTTTAGATAATTTTTGTATAATTATGGCAATAGAATCCTATTTGGTGACACAAGCAGTTATGTATGGACTGTTCATTTCATGTGAGGGGTTCAGATTGTTTTAGATTGAGATCTGCACGTGTGAGTGTGTGTTTATATAGACAGAAAGTGAACCCTAGCAGGAGTACATACTGTAATCCATAGGGCCTGGATTTAATTCCATGCACTTGATGAGCCCTGATATATCTTTTTATTTTTCCTGACTGTGCATTCTTTATCTTAGTAATTATTGTCTTACAGGTGGGATGAATTTCATCTCCACTACTTCCCATGATAGCTATTATTTTACCTTTTATCCTTAACTGCTTGAGTTTAGTGGGACATCCACCATTTTCCTCCCCTTTTTGCGTTAAGCTGCTAAAAGGTTTCACTTTAGCTTGTCGGAAATTAATGTTCCATTGAAAATAAATTGTCCTGTTTTCGGGTTGATTAAGGTGACAGACCCTGTAGTGTAATTGGTGCTGCCGTTCAGCTGTTCTGAGCAGGAATAACCCACATTTACCTTACATTTAACTGCAGAAAGGCAGTTTGCAAAGGCCCCGACTTTGGGGGTGGTTCTGGGGGCGCCATGTGGGCCTCAGCTGGTTGGGCCCAACAGTTTCCCTTCCAGGGATGGAGGAGGTTTTACAGAATCCAGGAGCCAGCTCAAGTTCAAGCCAATTATTTATTTTGCTGTGTGGAGTAATGGACACGAGAGGGTCTCACTGCCTCAGAGAGGAAGAATTTCTCTCCCGTTTGCTTCACCGACATGTAGCCATGGCCTGAGGAAGGAAGCCTGCTCTCTGGAATCCTGTCATGGGGATTCTAGAGATCCTAAGGGTTCCAAGGGGATTTGTTGCCCTTTCCTGATGATGGGGGTTGCAGGGACCTCAGGGACCCTCCAGCCCAACTGTCTCCATGGGGGAGCCTGTGGAAGCTGTCCCTGGAGGAGGAGTGGAGGGGTTCATGGTGGAGGAGACCCTGGCCATGGACTCTGACTGGGAAGCCCCTTCTTTCCTCACACTTCTTTTCTGCCACCTCCTTTCTCCACAGGGGAGCATGTTTCATTGTTGGACTAGATGGTCTTAAAGGTCTCTTCCAACCTAGACAATTCTATGATTCTATGGTTGTTATGGATCAAATTCTTCCCTGAATTTTCTGGGAACTGCGTGATCCTGGGATGGAAGGTATTGCATATGGCAGATGCAGTGCTTCAGCAGCTCATTGCCTTCTCTTTTACTGTATGTTGCCTATTAAGATAAGTAGCAGTTTAAGGGTAGTCACAGCACTATCCAAGATGGTTTAAATTGAAATGTCAATGTATTTTAATGATATGCTAAGGAATAGTCATATGAAATCATGTGTTTTATATAATGCAGATAATAACTTTTCTGTCAAAACTTATTGACACACCTTAATTTTGATTTAATAGCGTCATGTCAAAACTCCTGATTGACTTTTTAAATTCCAGGCTTTGAACCTTCTTGAAAAAAATCCGTAAGTCAGAACAAGTCATTTAGCATCAAACTTGAGGCTTTGAGCTCATTGGGAAATGTTTGCATGCAATCACCAATGGTGGGACCAGTGTAGAGGCAGACAGGAAGATGTAAGGCTTTGTCTTCCCCAAGTGTTCACCACAGAATAACAGATAGAGGCTACCTAAATTGAGCTCTGGGGGCTACAGGAATTGGGCAAGTTTAATAATAACCTGAAGTGCACAAAAAAAAAAGAGAAAAGAGTCCTTTCATATTTTTAACTGGTTGCCCAGTTTAACTTTTGCCCAGTTACCCAGACATGAGGAATGATTTGGAAGAGACCCGTTGAGACCTATCTGCCAGGGGTTGCTATCAGTAAGAATATCATCCTTTAACAGTGGCATAAAAATAGGTCTTCTTTTCTCTTTTTCCTCTCCTACTCTGATAACTTGCAGAAAGATGCCTATGGGTGCTACACGCTCGTTATTGTAGAATTGCAAGTCTCTGACGTGGGGCTGGATTCTGCCTGAGCTCAACAGGAGCAGCTCTGGATCAGAAAGTCCCTTTGCCACGAGAAGATGGCGTATGCTTGTCATGTCCTCGTGCTCCTCAGCAGCACGTAGTTCTTCTAACAGAGACAGGATATATTGACTGAATTGGCTTTTGGCTTGATTCAGGAGGTTTGTTCTTATCCTGGTTCTGTTCCTCAGGCAGGAAGTTTTCATTCTGGCTGTACAGCAAAACGGGGAGAAAAGCTGCATTTATGACTCTGCGTTCCCTTTCTTAGGGAGTAGTAAGAATTAGGCAGGTCAAATATCACGTAGTACCCTCTTCCAGCTACCCTTGTGTATGTGGGGAGATGGTCTGCATCCTCTGATCTCTTGAGGAAAACTAAGACCTGGTGCTGCTTACTGAATTGCAGCCTGAGATGTTCCCACTCGCGCTTGTCTGGATTAAATTAGCACCACAGACATGTAGCAAATCAGCATATAATGTTGGTAATGTGAAAGCTGCAAGAGATCAAAACGAAGCTCTTGATATCTTTAAGAAAACAATTGCATTATTGTCCCTGGGTTTCCATTTTTAACACATGAAAGAGAACAAAATATTCGTATTCAAGAGATCAGAAAATGAGTTTCCAGAAGAAACTAGACATATCTAGACTTTGGCAGCGTTTGCTAATGGTGGTCAAATGGTTCTGTCTCCAACAAAGAGACAGACCCATTCAGAATGACCCTTTATATCACTATTTTGTATTTTCTATGTCTTTTTGCTTTCAGAAAGTGCCAAATCTTATTCAATAGCAATGCCCAAATACAAAGATCCATGAGACCTCTTGTTGATTCCTCTGTGATACACGAGGAAGTCCTGAGCTGGAGTGGTGATGGCCAACAGTGCAGACCTCTTAGAGAAGACGATCCAAACCACTTGGCAACGTCTGGTAGAACGTAATGGCATCGACAAGAAATAGACATTATGACTAATGAGGCTCTCCTAAAATCCTGTTTTCTGAGGGGCTGCGGAAACTAATAATGCTGCAAATTGTGAAGTGCTGAAGGGCAGCACTGCTGGCTTGTCACTCCTCTAGCCTGCTTTTACCAGAGATGCTTGACAGCTTAACAGAATGTGCCATAATCCACCCTAAAAGCTAAAAGTGCGCCTTCTGCTTACTCTGGGCCAAATTGCCTGCTCTGTGTGCTCCAAAGCTCTATTAATTTCAAGAGGATTGCATGGGATGTAAATACAGGCAGCCCACGATTTTCAGGCTCCAGGGTGCTAAATTTTAAGTGTAGATGAAATCTGGAATGGAGGTCACTGGCATTACATGCCTTCGTTAGCAGTAAATGTGTGTGCCAAAGACAGGGGCAGAAGGCGTTTGTTTTAAATGCTGGGTCTTAACATTAGCAATCACATAAATAATTCAAGTGTTGTGGTGTCTGGACCTAAGTTTAATGTTTGAAACTACAGTTCAGCTCTGGAATTAAGTACCTCTTTAACATGTAGGCTGTAACTTTGCTATGTTCCTGTCGAATTTAGAGATATTATCTGAAACTAGAGCCTCAGCATATTTAGACACGCATTGCATAGGCAATATTTGATCCCAAAGCCCTGAAAAGCTGAATAGATCAGATGTGCCTGGCAGATTTTCTTCCTACCCCCCACTTGGCTGTTCCTGCTCAACTGGTGGTACTGGGAATATTGATCACTCAGTGCAGTGCTAAGGTTTATGCTGTAGCCTTTGAAACTCCAGGTAAATCTGTGTGTTGCAGTTGTAGTTCTTAAAGCTGGGTCAGCTCAGGGATGGTGCTGAGCTGGAGTTGTCCTTTCTTTTAGCAGGGGCAAGTATCTTGCTGATACCGGTGTGTTGGGGTCACCTTTCTGGAGCTCTCTGGTCTGTGAAAGCAGTGATTCTGCCTATTGAAGGTGGTTTTATACCCTGTTACTTATGCCTCTGAGATAAGGGAGATAAAAACCAAACAACCGCTCGCCCCTGCAGCGCCTTATGAAAACAGACGTGGGTCTGGCTAATACCCTTTTTTTAACTTAATGTATAAAAAACTGCAGTGTGTTCCCCCTCTAAGTGGGGGAGGACTAGATGATCTTAAAGATCCCTTACAGCCTAGACAAATCGATGATTCTAAGCTTGCACAGAGCATTGGTTCATATTCTTTAGCATCTTTCAGCTTCAACTCCTAACATTTTTTCAGTGAAGACCAAAACCAGCGTATACAATGTGCAAAAATGTCATTTCCTGTTGTATCCATCCTTAATTCTGCCCTGCTGCATTGTTCATCACTTACTTTGTACGCGAGGAATTTGGCATGATAAATGCCTCGTTGGCCTATGAATTTCCTAAGGATCAGGGATGGCTTGCACTGATTTGCAGCTCATCCCTCTGTTGGGAGGATGAAGGACTGAAGTTTGGGATGATTCAGCAGCTGCTGCCCGTGCAGCCGAGCTGTCCCTGCTGGGGGATCAGGTACCCATCCACGCTCTTCATGAAGTATTTTAGAAAATACTCTTTTAAAACCCTTTAATGAGGGGCTGAGAGTATTTTCGTAAGACTTTGTTCTTCAGAACCTGTTTGTACAAATAAACGTAATAGTCCTAACGTTCTACAAAAGCAAATTAGATTTATATGAAAGAGTTCAATGAACAGCGTTTTGAATGGGATCCATAATAGGCTTTTTAATTAAATGAATATAGTCATTTCATAGAGGCAGTTCTCATTAGTGTGGCAATATTGAGATGACCATTTCCTTCTAATTGCATTGTGTATTTATATAAGAGGCTCTGGTTTAGGTTTGATTTGAATAGATTGATATGTGATTGTGCCTTGACACCCAATGCACATATAAAAGGTAGAATAGATCTCTTTTCTAAATGAAGCTGTTAAATATTCAGTAAAACAAATGACAGTTGTTTACTGTAGCATGTCCTGGTGCATGTACACGTTGCAGTGTGTACCTGTTGCAGGGTGCATAACTCCAGCTATTTAAATTCCCTTTGCCTAGTAAAGTGGATTTCATTAAATCCCAATGAGTTCCTACTCTAAAGGAGATGAGGCCCATTTTCTGTTGCATGTAAGAGACTTTAAGGGACTGTAGATTTCCACCACAATTCAGAAGAACTCTTTTACCTCACAACCTTTTTTTTCCTTTCCCATACTTTTCCATGTATGACTCTGGTGTGGTTTAACCCCAGCCAGCAAGTAGGACTGCACAGCTCCAACCCCAACCTCCACTAGGGTAGGGAGAAGAGGAAGAAGAAGAGAAAAAACCTTGTGGCTTGAGATAAAGATAGTTTAATAGAGCAGTAATGGAAGAGAAAATAGTAATAATAATGGTAAAAGAATATATTTTTTAAAGTGATGCAGTTGACTTGCTCGCTCCCTGAGGATCAGTGCCCAGCCAGATCCCTGCCCCCAGCCAAACCCATGTATACACTGGGCATGAGTCTGTGTCTAGAATATCCCTTTGCTCAGCTTGTCCTGTCTCTGCTTCCTCTCAGCTTCTGTGGGAAGCTGAAAAAGTCCTTGGCTAAATGTAAGTATTACTCAGCCACAACTTAGACCATATGCTTTACCCACCAATGTTATTCTCGTACTACATCCAATGAACGGCAGCTACTGGGAAGAAAATTAACTCTATCCCAGCTGAAACCAGGACAGACACAAAGCAGTTATATCTTTTCCTTTATTGTTTTAACAGAATCATCATTCTGTCTCCAGAAAATGAAATTTCCTTCTTCCCCAGCATGTATGTCTTTCTGTTCTGTTTTTTAATACTCAAAGAAAGGAAACCAGCAAAGGCAAATACTGACTGTCCTCAGAGCAAAACCTGTGAAAGATTTGAGGAGTGACTTGTAAAAGAGGGTAAGCTATAGGGAGACTGGGAATGCACGAGGAACTCTGTTTTTGGCACCCCGGCATCAACATTAAATATAGCTCTGAGTTTCGTGCTGCAGTGGCCATGCACAATTTCTAGAGAAATCATAGAAATCTCCACTGCAGATGCATAAACTTAGGTCAAGGAGTGAATGTCTTGGGGGTAATTGGGAGCTCATGGGTCAGAAAGGAAAAAAATGTGTTTGGTTGTACATTTATCTATCCCATGGGATGGCTTCTGTTTCAGAAGGAGGGGTCGTTACTGGTCACTGAATTACCTCAGTAGCTTGTAGCAAGTTCAATCTGGATTCAAAGTGTTTTTCTGTTGTCAAAAGTCTAAAAACACAAACAGTTAAAGCTGGGAAACTTGTCTGTTTTAACGACACAGCTGCACAAGTGCTTTTATAGGAAGAGCTAAAAATGTCAAAGCACAATTTAGAAATGTTAATTAAGTTTCAATCTTTGTGGACAACATTGTTAATCACAGTAACTGAGTCAAACAGCAACCCTTGGTGTTCTCCGTGTCACATCTTATTGAACGACAATTCGTTCCCACTCCAACGTGTCACTTCAACTTACTCTATTCAATCTTTCCATGAAAAAAAAAAAATCACTTAATATTGGTTCTTTGGTCAAGAATTTTTGTCAAACATCCACCATTAGTTGGTAAATTTAATCTTCTGCATTTTTTCTCTTTCTTTTTCAAGTTTTAATTATTACTGTTGCTTTGACAATCTCCCAAAGGCTTTATGCTTTTCAAGCATGAAGGTTCAATATTTTAAATAATAAACTAGTGGGAAGAGGTGTCACACTCCAGGAGACATCTGGCAGTGTCTGATCCATAGATCTCATGCTGCTTTGGTGGGAAAAGTTGAAGAGCGAGCTCCTTTGGGGGTACAAGCGGGCACTGATTTCACTGATTCATTTCCCAGAAGTTCTTTAGTTGGGATGAGCAACAGGAAGCAGGAGGAGAATCCTTCAGTCCTGGGCAGTTGTGTCCTTCATTTGTCTGATTCCTGCCTTTGGTGCCTTGGGAATACACAGCCTGTGTGCATGGTGAGAGGTGGGGGAAAATCTAAAGAAATATAAGGGAAATATAACCCTGTCCCCTGTGGCATCACCAAAACCAGCCTAGATGAGCTTTATTCCAGATATCCTCAAGGAACTCTAGGCCGATTAGTAGGAAGAGTTGAAAATCATGTACGTCATCCATGGCTTCTTCATAGTAATGAAGAAATAGTTGTTCAAATGGTGGTTTCTTTGGCTCAGAGAAGACTCCCGTGGAGACGTCGGCAGCACCAGGCTCTCGGTGGCCCAGGGCTCTGTACCCACCTGGCTTGGTGTGGCTACAAGTGAAGACAGTCAGCTGTTCCCTGTCTTCAGGGAAAGCAGAGTGTGATTTCACACCGCCTCCCTCCACGTGTTTATCGGTGGCAGTTGGGGAACGTTTCCTCTTTGTCTGAAATATCTGGGCCATCAGCAGGGACAGGGAGAGGAGAAGGGCTGGGGGAGATGCTGAGGCACCGTGAGTGGCACTGAAAGTGCAGGAAAAGGATGAGGAGGACTAAAATGAAAAGGAAAGAAAGCTCCTTCATCCCTTTCTGTGACATCACCTTTCATCATCACTCACATATTGCCTATGTCTGCTTTTATTCAGGCTGCTGAATGTAGTGCAGACCTTTACACTGTGCTAATGATCCTTAAATTACTTTGAATATTTTTCACTTTGCTCCTCCTATCACCTCCATGAGCTCTGAGCTGGGCCTGGCTGAGCCTGTTGACACTCACAGTAGTTTTACTGACTCATCCACTCACTTTTACTTGCAGCAGCGTTGCCTTCTAATGTTTTCCCCCTTTAATTATTTCCATTACTCTGAGCCAACGTACATTATTTCTCTCAGCTGTCAAGCCCTTGCAGAGGGTTTTATCCCATAATAACGTTTCTCTTATTTATTTTTTTTTTTAATTTTATTGAAGTTGCAGCTTAAATCATACTTGCTTTGTTCTCACCAAGTAAAGACAGATGCTACCAAGGCTTTCAGGGTGTGCATGTGTATCCTAAATGCATTTTGTGTGTATGCTTTTAAGCTGTCTGAAGGGTAAAAGGAAACAGTTTTGGGGACACTGCGCTTTGTTTAAAAAAAAAACCACACAAAACTAAAACCAGCACCAACAAAACCCACCCAACAACCCCTCTCTACCTTGGACTGTCCTTTAGTGTGTGTCAGATTTTGGTTTGTTTGTATGTAAAAAGGTAAGCGGCGTCCGCGTTAGGAATTTTCAGCCCTAATTAGGGCAAGAATTGCCTTTGAACAGGAGTGTGTCCCTCTCCAAGCAGCGTGCATTTCCCTCTGAAGGTGGCGTTGGAAGGATTTAGATGTGGAGACAACAAGAGGGAAGCTGGGGAGCAGAAGCAGAACCTGCTGCTCCTGTCCGATGCCTGGGGCCACCAGGAGAAGTCCATGGGCAGGAGTGGAGGCTGGAGGAGGAGCGTGTGTGACTAAGTAATAGTTAAACCCTGTTTCCTGTCCTGATTTAGGAATTGCACAGTAGCCACGGGCTTTCTGCACCTTCAGCAGCTGATCTAAGGTCTGTCTGTCTTATCTAGCTTCTTTCTAAATATTTATTTACTTTCTATAGTACTTATCACTCTGACACTCAGACCGTAAAAGTGCTTCAGCGGAGAGTTTGCAAAACCTTCTGCACCTGCACAAATTTATTCAACGCTGCAAATTAACTGCTTTTGAAATACCGTGACACAGAGGATGAACTGCAGCATTTTTCTTGCTGGTAAAGGCTGTTAGACGAGCTATTTCTATTCCATTCCTTTGAGTGAAACACAAAAGGATAGATGTTTACCAAGAATTCAAACCGCTGTTTTACAAATGTCCTTATAGCGCCCAAAAAGCAGAAACATGTCCAGTCACTGTGGGCAACACCTGAATTGCTGACACAGACTTATAGAGGGCCTAATGAAGAATTAGATGTCATTAGAAATCCATGTCATGTTTCCTCTCAGTTAATAAGGTGGAGCTTTTTGGTGGTGGGTTTTATTTCCTCTTCTGTTTTCTTGGTTGGTTTTTTTCTTGCTCATTTTCCCCCTCTGTGCCAGAAGGGTGAAGTGCTGGGGTCTCCAAACTGGCCACAGAGAGTGTGTCACTGCCTGGCTTTGCTCTGCAAATTAAACAAACATCTACAAACCTCTCTTTGGAAGGGTTCAACCTTTGGAAATATGGAAGTGTTTAAAGTTTGATACCTTATAAAGAGCCATTTCAAATCAATGTGTAACTGAAACTTTGCTTTTGGTGTCAACCTCTTTGTCACTAGAGATTTCTGTGCCTTGTTCCAATCTTAGGGCTGCTGTAAAACCAGGATGCTTCCAGAATCATGTACAAATTTCACATGTGCCTTTTTGATAGCCTTTGCTTATCCCTCACCTTATGAGATGCTGATAAGTCTGTCCCTGCACTGGAGACCTCATCGAGATGGCAGCCATAGGCCTTCCAAGGTTAGGTGCAGTTAACTTCTTGCTGAGCTTATTGAAGGCATGTAGGCTTTGTTTGAGGAACTTAAAATCTCTCGGCCAGAGGAGACTGGCCGAGACAGAGACTCCTCTCTGCGATCTACACAAACCAAGTGAGAGGGGTAAAAAAGGTGTTATTAACCCTTGATGTGTCCCCCAGCTCTGGCAGTGTAGGACACACAGTCACTGCACACTGAGGTGCACTTGGGCACTGGCATCAACATCAACTTCCTATGGAAAGGAGTTCTAGTGAAGAGGTATCTCTTCTCTCACCACCACATTCAAAATTTTACCCTCCTTAATTTGTTTGGTTTTTGATTGTCCATAGATCCTTTTCAAAGGATGTTTATCTATGTTGATCTCAGCATCTGATAGTCAATTATATTTCAGCAAAAATGGGAAAAGCTAGTACAGGTAAAGAACTTTATATAGTAGTTAACTGATAAAATTTGTTATAAAAATTCTTTCTTGCAACTTCTTCTTTGTTGTCCTCTTTCGAGGACAAATTTTTGAAAGCTATCTAGGTAGAAGGCCTTTAATTAACAAAGTTTTGCCTCAATATAACGCCGTTCACAGCTGGGACCTCAGAGTTGTATCAGCTTTAATTAAATGTTCTCAACACCTCCATAAGATGGCAAGGCACGATAGTGAATATATTGAATATGGGATTTCAAAAATCCCACTCTGTTGATCTAGCTCTCCTCTGACTGAGGTTGACAATTGCCGTTCTCAGTGACTTGAATTTGAGCATATGGAAGTCAAAACTGAATGTTTTTTGCAAATCTTGCTCTAAATGAAATCTTCAGCGATACGGGAAGGAATACCAAAATAAAATCAAGAGATGAAGCATCAAATCTATGTTGGAGGAGATAATATACTCTGCTCTGGGATGCAGCTCTGCTCCAAGAGGCTCTGTTTGGAACTTGATGGCCTCGATGAGAGAACGGACCACTAGAAGTTCAGGAGAAGAGAACTGACCTCTTGAAATCTGCTCTAAACCCCAGCAGGCAGTGGCAGGAGGGGAGAAGGGGATTGTTTTGCAAAACTGGCAATTGTATTATTTCCTTCTGGTTGTCTCAGTGGGGAGGTTTTCAACTTCCATCCGTTTTTCAATCATCTGAAGTACTGGCATGTGTACAGAGGGGTTTTTATTTGGTTTTCCCCGCCTTAAATTGCTTGTTCTGATGTATAATGATGCTGTAAAATGAATAGTAGCAATAATGCTTTCTTGACAGATTCTGTAAGCCTGGCTTTATTTAGAACACATCCATCACGGGTGATATTAGCATTCTCCAGCTCTGTCTGCTGTATAGAAAAATCTGCTGTGCAATGGCCCCGAGTTATCAGGATCCTTATGGACAATATACAAGCATCACCCCTTTCTGTACTCTTTACAACACAGAGTTTCCTGAACTATGACTTGCAGCTCCACGTTGCTTCATGGAGAACTCCCTGTTCCCGTGGGATCAGCCCCCCAACCCTTATTTTCAGCAACAATACTGCATGCATACAACTGTATTTATCTGAGATCCTTCCTTAACATCACTGAACCACTGGCAAGAGTAAGAACTGGGTATAATTTGGAGAAGGTTTGTTTACTTTACTTTGAGAACTTTGGCTGTTCTCGATTGTCCAGAAACTCTTCCCCTTCCCCTTTGCCTTAATTCATCATTTCTTCCCTTAGAACTAGAAATGAAAAGAGCTATGGAAAAAAGGATCTTCTAGTGCTAAGTTGAAGTGCAACAGCTGGAAAAGTGTTTGGGAGATAAAAATCATGCCAGACGTTTTGTTCGTGTGAGTGTTTGAGGTCTGGTTTTTTAGGACAGTTTCACATGAGTTGGAAACGGTGGGCTGTGAGCCTGAGGTCTGATAGAGGCTCCTTCCACGTTTGGGGAAAGAGATTCCTCCTGCTTGTGTAATTTTTAATCTGTTCTTTAGGAGGTGATGGATTTTGAATTGGCATTATATGTTACAGATTTCATTGTTGAGAGAGTTTGGGAAATGCTTTTGAATTTGGACAGAACAGGTACCTTAGTTCAGGTCTGCTGAGCACGGGCCCTGTTTGCAGCCCCCGAGTCTCACCAAAACAGCTGGAAACAAGTCGAGTGCCTACTTCTGTAAATATGTGCAGAGCATAGAATTTAGGTACTTAACAGAGGCTGAAATCCTATTTTTAAATAAATAGATGAGTCTGCTGAGACATGGATAACGGAGCATGGAATTAGCTCCACAGGTGAGGAGAGATGCTCTCAAATCTTATGCAATTACAGCCAGTAAGACTTTTTTCTTTAGAGAGTAGAAAGCTGATGACTACGATTACTGAGGGAGATTGTATCACTTCATAGTTAATTTAATGTTTCTGATAGCTCATGTACAACTCTCACGGTGTCTGTTGTAATTGAGACTAGATGGTGCAAGTTGTAATGGATTTAGATAGTGCTTTACTCGGGCTGGTGTATGGTAATGGTATTATTTTACCTTATTCCACACTGACTTAATGCATTGCAGTTTAAATGAACCCCAGTTTTTCAAAGAGCCCCATCTCCCTTGGATTATATATATCTTTTTGGACTGCTGGGAACCAGAAATATATTAACAGCATGTGGCAAACACTCCATCTCTTACAACAGACATTTTGCATTTGAGATGTGCTAGCGAGCGTCAGGCCAGGAGCACTGCTGTGTCTCCCTCTGAGAGCAGGAGGTAGTGGCTGATACCTCCTTTATGTTCACCTCTTCCAGAAGGAAGCTGGAGATAGAACTGTAGATGGTGGGGAGTAAATTCTCCACCTTTTCCTACTGCTTGTCATCTTCCCTACCTGCCCAGTTTGTGGAAAAGAGCAGATGGAAAATTCCTGAATAGGAATAGTAGGCGTTTGCAAGACATAAACCATGCACGTTGCAGGGCTGAGAAGTCAAGGTTTTGTGTTTGTTTTCCTCATTTTCATTCAAGGAAGTAGAAGGATGGAATTGTAATTTATTCTGTTCTGTCCATCTCCGAAATGGATCGATCTGAAAATGTGTTTTGCAAAGGTAGATCTCTAGCTCTGCGATAGGGCAGAAGAGGAGGAATTGCAAAGTATGGCTGGTAGGTCCCCTTCGTAAGAGGAAAGAGTGGAAACAGGTTTGAAAAAAATACAGAGAAGCACCTAATGGAGCTTTTAAAACTACTTCAAAAAATACATCAAGTAACTTGAGATCTCCTACTGAAAGAACACAGGAGTTGGACATTTTAAATTGCATAGTGTCCTTGTATATGGTGTAAAGATGTGAAATTACAGACATCAAAATATCTTTGTAAACTTGGCTGTCGGTCTTTTAAACTTTATTACTGATGTGGTTTAATTTTATGTCCTTCTCTTCTTGCCAAAGTAAATAGCTTCCCAGGTTTTTGGAAGCAGACTAGAAAATAGCTTGAGTTGGGTATTTTGAAGGTGTCTTAGTGAATTTACTACATCTTTCCTTAGATACCTGGAACCTTTTTCTCTTCTCCACCGCTAAGGCCCTTTTTACAGTTACTGTCAGCATTCCCAGTTGAACTGAATAATTTACCCTTTTAAACTGACAGCAGCTGTCATTATGAAAATTGCAGGGCCAAGTTTGACAGTATTCACACAATGGGGGAACTTAAACTTTTAACAGGCTTCAAGAAAGCCCAGACTTTTCAGCACATCTTGTCAGTCAGTACATGAGCTCATCTCTTCCTTGTGAAAAGTTGGCAGATTAGAAGATTACTTCTGACAGATCTGAAACAGCACTGATGACATCCTCCAACGATAATCTCTTGGTGAGGGGTGGGGAAAAGAGGGGAGAACGGTATAATGAAAAAATTGTTTTTAAAAATTGGGTAAGCACTTTACAAAGGGAAGGACGCTCGCCGTTCCCGACTATCTGTTTATAATTCATTCCTCTTGTGTGGGCTAAATATTCACAGCTCTTAATTATGCAGAGATTTACTGCTCGCTCTCTCTGCAAAAGAATGTTTCTTGGGTTTGAAGGCTTGTTGTAGTTGGAGGAGTTGTGTCCTTTCGTATTCATTAGTGGCTGGTATTTTGTCAGGAAGGATTAAGGGGCACGTGTCTGAGGGGAGTAGGAGGCAGCGGTGGGTCTGTCCGGTGTTACCGAGGGCTTGTGCTTTGGGTTTTTCTCCTTTTGGTGAGGTTAGTGCCACAAATCATAGAATCATGGAATCAGAGAACGGGTAGAGTTGGAAGGGACTTCAAAGATCTTCAAGTTCCAACCCCCCTGCCTTGGGCAGGGACACCTCCCACCAGAGCAGGTTGCTCCAAACCCCATCCAGCCTGGCCTGGAACACTCCAGGGATGGGGCAGCCACAGCTTCTCTGGAGGTTTTTGTTTATTCTGCCCTGAGGATGGGGTGGGGAAGAGGACCAAAGCACAGAAGATTTCTGCTCTCTGCTGGTCTTGTGTTTCCCAGGCTAAAACCCAAAGCAAGGCTGGAGTGAGGAATGCAGCGCAAGTGAAAACAGGAGGCACAAATCGCTTTAGCGTTCTTGTCAGCATCTTTAAAGTTTATCCTTTACTGTATCATCTCGTTTCTTTTAGGCTATCTTTAGCCTTGCTTCCCTTTCTGAGCCAGAAGTACTCTTTTCTTGTCACTGCTTACTGAGTAGAGCTCGTCCGGGGAAAAAAAACCCACTTTTTCTGACCGGGTTCAAGCTGGGAAATGAAGAGGGAGGGGGGAAAATCCACTTTTTCTGACTATGTTCATGCTGGGCAATGGAGAACCTGCCATTTAGAAATGTGACAAGTATTTGTGCCTTCTCTTGCAATATTCCTGTAGTAATTCCCTTTCTAACAAGTCCAGTACTACCTCTCATAGTTTTATTGCCATGGCCCTTCACAAACTCAACAGTGATACAAGAAATCGTTAAGGGACGTCAATGTTAAAGGTGTTCTGTGTTGGACTCTCTCTTTGTTATTTCAGATCTTGAATTAAAAAAGGGTTCCAAGTTGTGGGAGCCATATTTGAAGGCACAGAAAGGTACTGTACAAGCAGTTCCTGTTGGGTGCACACTAAGAAGTGCACTAGAGCCCTGTTTGTGCAAGTTGCTATTAATTCTCTATTTTATTCTGTTCCTGGCACACCAGAGACTGACCTAAATCCGCACCTCCATCCCAAGTACTCCAATAGCTGGCATTCTCTGCAGCCTGGGAGCACTTGTTGCAAGGACAGGTTAGAACTAGGTGTTTTCTTTGCTTGCAAAATAAATTAATCCCTTTCAACTGAACATATATGAAATGTTTTATTTTTATGGAGCAGACTTTAAAAAAAAAAAATCAACAACCCCACCTAATCAGACTGATATTCTCATCAATATAAATACTGAAATGAATGGATTGGAAATACTTAAACCAAATTGTTTCATCTCAACAAAACCAAATGTCCAGCTATTCTCAGAATGAAATGGGGAAATTCGAACAAAACGTTTTGACTTAGGAGGTTCCTCTGCTTCCATTCTGTTTCCACAAAATGTTTTCGATTTTAATGAAATGATACTTTCTGACAGAAAACTGTTCCCTGGAACATGTGTCATCCTCCCTCAGTAGTGAAGCCTCTTAAAAACCAGGAACGGGATAGTTTGAATATTTTTCTTTCATGTGTGTAGTGTAAAACTTCCACCTTCAGTTTAGCAGTTCCAGGTAAAAGCAAGGCCCTTTCACTCATGAAGAGAAGGAGGAAGGTTGCTGAATCTGCCCAAGGTCTGGGTGCTCTGTATCAGGCACTAATGAATCCCGTGATGCTGATGATGTTGCTGACTATCTCCATAGTTACCTTTTCCCCACGAGACAAAAGAAACTGCCTGATCATATCACTGCTGCTTCCCACAACCATCAGCCTTCATCTCACTGAAGGAATGGAAGAGGAAGGTTTCTCATTCTTTAAAACATTATCAATGTATCAATTGTTCTTCTCAATTTTATTCTTTTCAAAAAAAAAATAAAATCCGTATCCAGTGCAGAATGGTTATAAAGTGCAAAACTCATCAAGTACTGTAAAGTCAGAGATATGGCTTCCTTTCCTTTCCTTTGCTAGGGTCATTGTAATAACTTTCTTTATTTCTCTGTTTCAATCTTCTATATTTCATACATTCAAGTGAGAAGCACCCTGATTTCAGATCCTATAAAACCCTCTAAAGATTGTCCTCAAACCAAAACAATCTCCCTCAGGAGAGTAGCTGGAAAGGTGATTTCAGTGTCCTGATGACTGTTGAGGAAGAATTTGTCACGAGGGCAGTTGCATTTGGTGTTCAGATCTACATGGCTATTGTGGTAGTATGTGGACAGGTTGAGTTAGTGTGTTTCTGATAAATTAATTAGTATGGGCAGAATCAGAAGGGGGTAACTCTTACCTAATTCCCACATTGGAAATTGGCAGCTCTTAGGAACAACTCATGGTTCGAGCTGAAGCCATGAAGGTGCTCAGACCATTACAGGAGGCCTTCATTACCAGCTGCACTGGACTTGATGTGATTGAGGTCATGTTGTGTATTTTAAAGGTTTTGTGGCAACTCATGTTGTGTATCTTAGAGGTATTGTAGCAATTCCAATGGCTCTGTCTTGGCTAATTGCGTTTGTTTCTCTATGTTAAATTTATGAGCACTTTGATGCCTTCTCCCCGTGTGCTTGTAGATTTTACGTGGTAATTTGCAAAATAACCCTGATTGCTCTTTCAAAACTCCTTTCAGCATACCATCTGCAAAAGTCTGAAGTGGCATTTGGACAGTTTTTGGAGCTGACAGATCATCATGCAGACTGCGGCTCCTTCACCAATATCATATTTTCTGTCTTCTACAGTCTAATTGTGAGCTTGAAAAAAAAATACCTCTTTATCAGGAAGGTTTATTTGTGTTGGTGCCTTGCCAAAAGGTACCTTGATCATCTGACAACTGCTGTTGGAGTGTCATTTGCTAAATGCTGCAAAATTGTGCGTGTTATTTCGTAAATAATCCCCCAAATATCTGCACCCTCTCTCTCGTTGCTGTAACCACGGCATTACTCTCTCTCTCCTGGTCCATCCTGACTTGGGGAGAGAAAATGTTCTCTGCAGAACTTTTCCTGTGTATTGTAGGATATGACAGTCCCCTTGGCCCTCCCAGTGATGGATGGCTCTACTTAGGCTGTATTGTATTTGCTTTAATTTCAGCAGACACACATGATGCATTCTGTTCCGTGTGCGGGGTCCCTGCAGCACAAGGTGGCTGCGAGTTTCATTTTGGCAACTTGGTAATTGCCTGCCCTGGGTGTGTTTATTGTGGTGTCGGGCCATGTCGGTTTGGGGGAAGAGGGAAGGAATTCGGGAGCGTGACTGAAATGAGAATATAGGATGAAAAAAAAAAAAATAATAAAAATGTGGCCAGAATTTCAGCTAATTCACACCTTTGATGAGGCCAGAAAGAAGCTCCAGAAACTGATCGTCACCCAACATAGAGCTGGGTGCTAGGGTTAAAAATCTAGTTTTTTTACTTCGTGTGCGGGGGTTGTGGAGGGTATTTTTTGCTGTTGTTTTTAAACCAGGTCATGTTTGGTGCCCCAGAAATATTATTTCTCCTCTCACCTTTCTTTTGTCCCTCCCATCTCCTTCCAGAGACCCCTGGAGACTGACTCCAGGCCCTTGTGTTTCCACTGCCGCTTGGCCAACAGGGTAAAAAGCCAAGTAGGTGGTAGTTTACATGTGTAAAGCTAATATGGTGACAAGAAATCAATCTTGGTAATAAAATTAGCTGTGTCTTTCACTTGCTCTTTTACACATCTGAAGACCGTATCATCTGCATTAAGGCAGTTTTACAGCCTGATTTTTTAGCAGAGTGTAAACCAGCGCTAATTGTGTGGGGAGGGGTAGAGATATCGAGCATAAATCTCTAAACCCCTAGGGATTTTCAGTGCATGTAGCCATATAGAGATTATGAAACGCTAAAGTATTAAAAAAAATTTTGTACTGAATGTCAAGCTCAAGGAACAATTGCTAATGCTCTCCTTGCATTATTCAGTTAAAATATCAGGAACGGGAAGAGTTAAAAGTCTGAAGGTTTGCTCAGCAGCCCTGGAAGAACATAGAATCATAGGATTGTCTGGGTTGGAAGGAACCTTTAAGATCATCATCGAGTCCAATCATCAACCCAACTCTGATAAAAACCATCACTAACCCATGTCTCTAAGCACGAGGTCAACCTGGCTTGTAAATGCCTCCAGGGATGGTGCCTCAGCCACTGCCCTGGGCAGCCCATTCCAAGGCTTCACAACCCTTTCAGGGTAAAAATTGTTCCTAATCTCCAACCTGAACCTCCCCTGGGGCAACTTGAGGCTGTTTCCTCTTGTTCCATCACCTGTTCCTTGGGAGAAGAGACCAACCCCCCCTGGCTACCCCCTCCTTTCAGGGAGTTGGAGAGAGCGGGAAGGTCTCCCCTCAGCCTCCT
>BJBW01006522.1:4799-33614 GCA_004320125.1 Scolopax mira
GTCTGGAGAGTCAAATCCCCCAGTTGAGACCAGTAAAAGTTGAGATGACACTGGGACAGCTCTCGTTTGGCCAGTTTTGGGGTGTTTGGGTGCAAACCCAGCTACTTTCCACCCACTGCTCCAGTGGGATGCTCGCCCCAGGGATGCAGGATATGGGGGTCCCCTCCCCCCCACTTTGTTTCCAGCAAGATTTGGGGAAAATCTGAGCAGCCCCAGGCTCAGGGAAGTTGATTCCTGAAGGTTTTTGTGCTATTTCTTCTTCTCCAAGGGGAAGATGTGGTTACCTGAGGCCCTCAGAAGAGTCCCCACTGTGGCCTGTGAGAGATCCCCTGGGGCAAGCGATACTTTTTGGGGTAAAAAGGGCTGAGATGAGGGCTGTGCCCGTTTTCTGCCTCTTCTGGCACCTCTGGGCACCCAAGGGGTGCAGAGGAGGCTCCAGCAAGAGATGGTCTGGGGTGGTGTGTCCTCCACCCCCCCCAAAAAACCCCAAACATGCCGTGGAGGAGGTAAAAACTGCAAATAAATCCTACTGGCACCCCCAGAAATGGAGCAGCAGCTCTCGGAGGGAAAGGCCTGGGCTCTTTGAGCTGTTCTTGTCTCGGTGCAGGAGAAGGGGAGGGGGGGTTTCATTTTTGAAGGCATCATTGTTTGGAGTTGGGTAGGTTTTCTTTCCCCGAGGAAAATCAGGTGGGGAGCAGATGGGGCTGTGCAACAGCCCTGCCCTGATAATTCAGCCCATAAACCAGAGGATTTGTGAAAGGTGGGGTGGGGTGGGGGGAAGAGCAGCAACGGTGGCTTTCTCCCACTGAGGAAGAGGATGGTGGATGCTCGTCCTGTGCTTAGACATCAGCAAATCCCCCCCCCTCACCCCTCAGTTTTCAACCCCCAGAGCTGAACCCATGGGTTTTAACCACAAGTTAGAGGAAAAAGAGGGGGCTGAGCAGGCAAATGGCTTGATGCCAGCCCCCCCCCCCCCCCAAATCAGCCCCTCGAGGACTTTGGGGGACGGGGGAGGTGAAAGAGCCAGAAGAGCTTTGGGGATGAGGAAGGTGATGGAGCATCGAGCAAAGCTGAAAGCGGCTCCGGGAGCCTCTACCGGCGCCGGGGCTGGAACTGCAGTGCAGCCCCACGGCCCCCGAGCTGTGGGAAGGCAGAAAATGTAAGAAAAAAGCACCCCAAAACCCCCAAATAGCAGCCAAAGTGACGGGGATGGACACGGTGACACGGGGGAGGATGATGCTCTTCGGGGAGTCACAGGCCGGGGGCCAGATCCTGCCCTCACCACCCACCTCTGGGTGATGTAAGAGCATTAAAAGGGTTAAAATTAGAACTGGTTTCATGGTTTCAAGCCGGATTTGCTCTTGGGTTGCAGTTTTGGGGTGGGAAACAGAGGTTTGGGGATCCCCCCGGGCAGGAGGTATAAATCTTGTCCCCCCCCCGTTTCCCCACGTCCCACCAGCTGCTTTCCCAAAAGCGGCAAAACCACCCCAAATCGCTCCCTCCCTCTCTCGGAGGAGGAGGAGGGGGAGATGTGTTAAAGATATTTTTAATAGAACATGGGAATTCTTTCAACTTTTGTCAAGCGAAAAAAAAAATCTATATTTTCTTGTATTTAACCGGAAAAAAAAACACTTCTTTTGGTGTTTTTTTGTTTGGTTTTGTTTTTTTTTTTTCTTTTTTTTGAAATGTCCACAGAGTCATCGTTAGCATTTGTCACAAAGATCGCTGAAACGTCGCCAAAAAAAGATAAAAAAAAAAATATTTTTGGGCCGGATCTGAAGGGAGCCGATCGCTATGCCCTTCCCTCCACGCTGTCAGTGGGAGAATTTGTTTAAAAAAAAAAAAAAAAAGAAAAAATGAAGCTTTTTAGACAGGAGGAAATGTGAATAAATCCCGAAGTTGAGCATCGTGGAGTTTGGTTGTTGAGGCTTTAAATCGCGACGTGGAGGAGAGAGGGTTTATCGTGAGAACCCCCCCCCCCCCCGACCATATCGTGGCTCTAATATTGAGGCGTAAACGAGGAAAAAAAAAAAAAAAACCAAAAACGTTTGTTAAGGCCAAAATTACCCATCTGCCCTAAATGAAAACAAATCCCTTTTCAACTCTGCTGGCATTTTTAAAAGGGAATATTTGTCAGAGCGGCTCAAGGTTGTATTAATGGAGGAGGGGGTTTTGGGGGGGGGGGAGATGGTGGTGGCGGTTCAGCTGTGAAGAGGTTGTTTATTTTCCATTTATTTTCTGGACGTTAATGGCGATAAAATACCAGGAACACCCCCCCATCACCACCCCCCCACCCCCCCCCCCTCAGCCCCCCCAGCCAAGGGGATGGGAGACAAAGGGCCGTTGTGAGGCAGCAGGTACCGGAGAGTTGGGATGAGCCATCCCGGGCATCACCCTGCAAAGGAGATGAGGGGGGGGGGCTTGAGGGGGGGTCTCAGGGCATTTCCCAACCCTTTCTGGTGGAAACTGGTCCCTGTCCAACCCCCAAACTGGCCGGGAACTGATTGGGGTTTGGGAAGGGGGTGGTTGGGGGTGACCCTACGGATGGTGCTCCCGTTCGGTGGGAGAAGGGGAGATAAAACCTAATTCCTAAAACTTGGATAAATCCTTAGATAAAAATCAGGAATAACACCCCAAGATCTCCACATGTTGTTCGGAAAAAAAAAAAAAAGGGCTTCCACCTAGAAATAAATCCTTTTTTAAGTCTTTTTTTTCTTTTTCCCCTGCGCGTGGCTCCTCTCCTCTCTCCCCGGGACCTGTTCTGGGTGAGCGCTTTGTTAATTGGAACAATCTTATTTAAAGGAAGATGAATTAAAAAAAAATAAAATAAAATTAGAAAAAAAAAAAAACCTATATAATCAGCAGCCAGCTGCCCCCATCATCCCCCCCCCTCAATAAATGTCATTGCTGCGGCGCTGCCTGGCAGCTGCTGCCCTCTGTTCTCTGTGGGGAGTGCCAGAGAACACTGGCACTGGGAAGAACTGGTGGGGATTTTGGGGGAAGAAAAAGGGATTTCAGGTTGGGGGCCGCCTCCTTGTCCACCCCCCTTGGGCTTTTTAGGGTGGGAGAGGTGGCCCTGTCATCCCTGAGGGGAATCTCGTGGGTCCTTGAGGGCAGGAGGATGCTGGTCCCCAGGGTGGGGGCACTGGGGAGGCCAGTTGGGCTCAGAATCCTTGGTGACCCCCCGGGAGGAGGGATGGGGACAGGCCCTGGGGGGTTTGGGGGTACAACCCTCCCTCCCACCCACCCCACCACCCCTAGAGACCTTGGGGTGAATTTGCCCCCCTGTCCCAGCCCATGGGGAGCCAATTTTGGGGCAGATCGTTGTGGGGGGAAGCACAAAGAGGGGCCCTTCCCATCTTAGCCCCCCCCCGCGCTTGGTCTTTCCCAAGGATTTGGGGTCATTGCCATCGTGCGTGTCCCCCCTCCCCACAGCCTGGGGCGGGGGGGGCGGGGGGGGCTCTCACCCTGCCTGTTTGCAGAAGTTTAATAGGATTAGTGATCTTAGAAGCCCTTGTGCTCTAAATCCCATAACTGCTGCTGGAACCGGAGCTCTCGGGGTTGGGGGGGGGGGGGACGGGGGGGGAAACCCATGTAGAGAACATTAAACCCATCCCGATGAAATATCAGGTTGAACACCCCCCCGGTCGGGGCCGAGTTTGGTGTAAATTATGGCAGATTTGGCTTTATCCATTACCCAGACGAGGTTTTTGGAGCCGTGGCCACCAAACCAAACTCCAAGAGAGGGGGGTGATGGAAATGTCCAGGAGCAAAGGGGGGGGGCACGCAAAAAAAAAACCCCTTCTGCCACGTGGCTTAAATGTGCCTGCACCAAAAAGTGATGGTTTTGCCCCATTTCTTGCAAGGATGCAGTGAAAGGAGGATCCAGGGCTCGGCTCTTCCCGCGGAGGAAGGCGATGCCGAAGATAAAGGTTGAATAAAAGCGATGGGGCTTGGAAAGAAACGAAAAGCCACGACGCCACCATCAGAAATGATTTAGATCTAATTAAAGGAGGTCGTTCCGAATTGGGATTTTTAAAATTTCCTTTCTTTTGGGGGAGGAGAAAGGCGGGGGGGGGGGTTAGGAAGGCCCAGAAGCCGTAAAACGAGGGGCAGCGGAGAAATGGTCCCGGGCGCCTTGAGGAGAGAACAATGACATTTCTTTGGGCTCTCGATGCAGTTTCAGAGGGAATCGGTGTTTTCCTGGGTTTTTTTAATTCCTCGTGGAAAATATGGGGATGGGTCGGGGTCCGTGGGATGGGGGGTGGGTCACCCACCACGAGGTCAGAACGTTCTCCTCAGGAAAACGGCGTTTTATGGAGCGGGGGGAAAAAAAAGGGTTCAGATGGACTCAGGTGGTGTGTGCACTTTAATCTGGATTGGATATTTTTTTCATGTTTTATGAGGTTTTTTAGGGAAAAATATCCGGCCTGTTTTGGGGGGAAGCACATGACCCCCAACTGGGTGGAGATCAGCTCAGAGCTTGGCTTTGAGTTCCACTTTTTAGGTTCTATTAAGTTAAAAAAGTTTCAACCCCCTGAAGAAAATCTTAAAACCCACCTTCAAATTGATAGAAATTTTGGAGGTACGGCCTTTTTGGTGCTCCTCTAAATGATTTTTCCAGTTCTAATTCGGAAAATAAATATTAATGTAATTTTTTCGGCCTCTAAGATTTTTCTGGTGTAAAATCACTCCCCTGGGAGAGAGAGGTGTCTCCATCCTGGTGCTGGGAATTGCAGGAGCTGGAATATTTCATTTATATTTTTTTTTTTCCCTAAAATCTGTGTATTGGTGGCAATAGAAGCTGGTTGGAGATTGAGATTCCTGGTTTGAGGACCACCACGGTGAAGCCAAGAGGGAGCAGAGGTTGGGCCAGGGCAGAGGGGACAAAAACCCCTGGCCCAAAGGTGGCCAGGCTGGGTAGCCCAAGGGGGCAGGGAGAAAGCCCAGGTGCCAGGAGACCTCCCAGCGCATCTTGGAGCAGCAATTTTTGGGGACAAATCATCTCTTTTCTGTATTTGCAAAAGAAAGAGTGAAAATCCCACTTCTCGCCTGCGGCTCCTGGGGAAGCAGCAGCAATAAATGTATTTCTGAGGTTATTTTCTCTCCTGGAACACCTTGATTTTTGGTGAAAACTGGGAGTTGAAGCTGAAAAGTTGTCGCCAAATGGCAGGAATCTGGGACAAATTTGAAATACTAGAAAATTTGTGTGAGTGTGAGCATCTTTGTACATCCACGAGGCAAACAATTACATCAGCCTCAGTGAGGGCTTTTTGTGGCAGAGGAATAACTTTTCACCCCATTTTAAAATTATTTACATGATATAAAACGTGGTGGTTTGTGCCCTTTTTACAATAAATGTCATTAAATAGAGACTGAACGTGCCAGCAGGTAAAAAGGACAAACCTTGAGCTTTTTTAAAAATAATAATAATTCTAAAATCGAGCTGCTTGCTAACAGAAATGTGCTGTAAATTAAAAAATACAATATTTAATCTCTGTGGCTATAAAGGCAGGAGCTGTGTTTAGGTATGAAAAAAAAATAAAAATCATTAAAACCAATGAAATTAATATTAGAGGATCAAGTGGAAAGCTTGAACTATATAAATCACTGATTTATTATTTTCCAGGATTTTTTCCAGGAGAATGATCCTGCATTCACAAGCTGGATGCATTGGATTTTATTGATTTTATTTATGTTATTTGTTTTGGGTTGGCTTTTTTTTTTAGATTAAGTTTTTTTTCTGGGGTTTGGGACACGGTGTCGGTGGAATTTGGGACCGGACCCAGCGTGGGAAGGACCAGACGTGGTGGTCTCTGCCCCCGAGACCCCTCGGTGCCCACACGAGTCACCTCGTTGTGGGGAGGGGGGGGGGTCACAGCTTTTGGGGGGGGGGCATTTTTAAAAGCTGTTCCTTTTTGCAGCCTTTCCCTCTCTAATCAGCTAAAATCAGCGAGTTGGTACTTTTTTATTTTTAAAAAAAATGACTCCTTTTGAATCTCCCAGCCATTCAAACCTCCCTTTTGTTCGGTGGGGTGGGGTGGGTTTTTTTTTGCTGGTTTTCCCCCAAAAGTGATGGGGAGGCAAACTGGAAGTGGCGGGGGGGGGGAAACTGTGGGGTGGGAGAGCCCGACGGGACCCTCCACACAGAGATTTCTCAGCTTTTTGCACAAAAATGCCCCAAAACAACCCCTTCCCCCCCACACTAAAACACAACACAAACCAACTCCCTCCTTTCCCCCCCACCCCTTGCCCCGTGTTCGCTTTGGATATTTGCAATTTATTTACCATTAGCCCCAAATTTAACAAAGATGACAGATTGAAGGGGGGGGGGGAAGCAATTCAATTAATTTGTAATCTTACATTTCATTAGAAAATGCAAGAATAATGATCGCATCCAGCAGGCGGGGGGGGGGGGGGGGGGGGGGGGGGGAAGAGAAAAAAATTTAAAAAAAAAAAATTCCTAAACGGAGATTTCCCCCCCCACTCCCCCCCCCTCCCGAATCAGATTATAAAATAAGCTTTTTTTAATTAAATTAGTTGATGCGCAGTGAGTAACCCCAGATGACGGGGAAAGTAAACAGAACTAACAAACAACTAGAAATAACAAAGGATGCGAAATTAACTCCTTTCCCCTCTTTTTTTTAGGTGCAGCCTCAGGGAATGGCGGGGGGGGGGGGGGGGGGGGCCGGGGTCCCGAAGGATGCCGGGGATGGGGGTGCTGGGGGGGCAACCGGTTCCCAACACTCGACTTGGGGCAAATAATTCGTTTTTAAACAGGGTTCTGCCGGTGGAACTCGCGGGCGCTGAGTTGTGTTTTTACCGGGTTTTAAACCTAAAACCAGCAGAAAAAAGGTCATTTAACTTGAGGAGGGGGGAGGGGGGGGGAGGGAAATGGAGAGCGCAGAAATGTGTGCCCCCCCCCCCCCCCCCCCGGGTTTTAGCACCTCGGGCTAAAATTGCGGACCCCGAATCACACCGCTGTCCCTCGTTTTAAAATATTAATTGGGGGGCCCTCCCCCTTTCCCCTCCTCCCCCCCCCCCATCTCTCTCCTTGTTCNNTGTCCCCCCCCCCCCCCTCGGAGAAACGCTCCCCTCCAGCCCCTCACGAAGCGCTGCCGCCCGCGGGAAGGGAGGGGGGGGGCGTGGGAAAGTCCCCAAAACCCCCGAATTCCCCCCATTCCTTCCCCGCCAAACTTCAGCTTCGTTTTCTACCATTTCTCTCAGCGTTTTTCCATCGCAGCGGGAAAAAAAAACCCACAAACCACAAAACCCTCTTGAAATGGACTCGATTGATTATTCCCCCTCCCCCGTAAAAATCGCCGTCTTGCCTCTACAAGTCGATTTATCGCCTTAAAAACGCGAGGAAGGGGAAAATTGGGGGGATATGGTGTGTTTCTGGGTCTGGTGTGGGTTTTGGGAGGGAGGAAGTGTGAAATCTCGCCCGCCACACGTTCAGACAAAGCCGTCTTGTTGCCCGGGATTTGCCGGGTCAAGCAGGATCCCATTTTAAGCCAGTTACTAAATGGAATTCTCCCACTTCGTGCCTCTTAATTTAGCGAACGAAAAAAAAAAAAAAAACCCCAAAAAACACCAAAAAAAATCACCAAAAAAAACCAACCCAAAATTTCTGCTGGGAGCAAAAATCGTAGCCGTCATTTGCCCCCAGATCGGGAAAAAAAAAAAAAAAAACAGGAGATTTTTATCTATATTATTATTAGCCACTAATGCTTGTTCATTTATAAAACGAGCAATAATCGAGAAATGCTTGAACACGCTAAAATGGCAACTTTTTATTAGAAATTGTTCTGCTAAAATATCGTATTTTATATTAGAATTTTAAATGTCCCTATTAAAAAAAAAAAAAACAAAAACAACTTAACAAGGCTTTTCCGGGGTCCTGAGCTGGTGGGAACCAATTTAGCTCCATTGTGTAGCATCATCCCGGGGTATTTCCTATTATTCTTAGGAATTTGGATTGATTCTTTATTGTGGAGTAAATATTTTCCTAGTGTTCTCTTTTAAGAAAAAAAAAATATTAAAAATATGAAAAACTCTAGAGGAAAATGCATCAAAATAACAGTGTTTTTAAGACATATTCAATCCATACACAGAAATATGAAATCCCAGGTGTGTGGATGAAGGAGAGATTTCAAACTTGGGTCAGTCTTGCTCAAAACTAGTTTGGATTGAAAAACAGTCCCCGAGACTCTCAGGTACAAAAGCTTAATGAGTTAGGAAGCTGGTGGAAATTTGAAGAATATGGTTAAAGCAAAAAATTAACAAGTGTGGTGAATTTTCACTTTTTGAAGGTAAATAGTGTCTTTTTTTCCCCTTCCTGCTCCGAGGAGTTCGGAGCCCGAGCGGCTCCTGCCACAAAAGAAATCTCTGCTCCAGGACTTCCCCGTCGCATCAAAGCCGTTTAAATCACAATCACTTTTGTTTCTCCTTAAGAGAAGGTGGGGGGAGAACAACAACAACAAAAAAAACCACCCCAAATTTGAGAAATTTTCTCTAAAAAATGCAAGTAATTCCTGGGGATTCAGATGGGTCCTTCCTCCGGCTAGAATTAGCTGGAATAAGAAAAATATGTGGGTTTTATCACACCTCCCACCCCATGGAGGGATTTTTGAAGGGATCAGTGACTTTTAAAGGGTTTGGTGACTTGCAAAGGGACAGGCAGGGCAAGGTGATGGTCTTGGACCCACAGCCCCTTCCAGAATGGAGCTCAGTTCTCCTCTGCTCCACAGGAACTTTAACCAAATTTGAGGCCACTCTCCTGGTTGTTTCAGAGGTTTGATTTTTAACACAGTTTTACCCTTGTGAGGGGCTATGAAAGCTTCAGCTTTGGGCAAAGGATGGTGGCTCCATTCCCGTTGGCTCTGGAGACATCTTCCACCTGGCACAAAGGGTCCCTGTGGCATCTGCGGCCATGGGATGGGCAACAAAACTCTCTTTGCCACCGCTGAGGATGAGGATGCTTGTTAAAAAAAATCTCGCCAGCTGGGAGCAAACCCCCCTCCTTTGCACAAAAGAGAGGCTGAAAGATTGTTAATGTTAATTTTGGGTTTGGTTTTTTTTTTTAATTAAAATGTGGAAGGCGGAGGTGTCCTTAAAAGCCACCCGGCTCCCCCCTGCCTCCCACCCTTGCGCGTGGTACCGGCGCCCGCCATTGTGCACCGCTCTCCAGCCCCGCTCGGCCTTTTGTCAGCCCCCTTTTCTGTGTCAATCAGATGGCTTTTGTCAGGTCCCAGACATGTTGTGTCCACACGCACACAAATATCCCCGCGCAGAGCGTGGGGGGACGCGGCGCACATTCAGATCGTGCGCGGCCGCACGCCCAACAGCCGCCATGGCTTCCCCGGGGCGGCCAGAATCAGGGCTTGGGGGTGGCTGGAGCGGGAAGAGGTGATGGTGCCCATTTTCTGGCAGGTGTCCGTGTGTCCTTGGGGGCTGTCTGTCCTGCTGGATGGAGCCAAGGGGGCTGCTGGCGCCTCTCTCCCTTGCTTTTGAGTTTTTCCCCCTGTTGCTTTTCTCCATCCGTTGCTTTGAGCTGCTTTTCTTCACTTTTTCCCCATGTTTCTTAAGCACGGAGTGACGTTTGACTGACTCCTCAAGTTTCTCCTGGAAAAAGTATATTTTACAGCGCTGTTTTTTTGTGAGTTTTTGTGGAATTAGAGACGCCAGGTGACAGAAACCACAGCTTAAGTTCAGGGTCGGGGGACACCATGAGCATCTCCTCCACATCTTCTTCTCCCACATCTTCTTCTCCCACATCTCTTCCCCCCCCAGACTCCTGGGCCATCCTCAGCTGCCCCAACCTCGAGGTGGGTGTTGGGACCTCAGCTTACTGCAGCTCAGAGGGCAACTTTGGGCAACTTTAGGCTAAACCCCATCTCTTTGGTGATTTTGACAGCCTCTACAGGGTAGGGCTGGTGACCTACATGGCAGGGTGGCAGCTCCATTCCTTGGCTACTGAGATGGGGCCATTTTCCAGCTGGTCCCTCGTAGCACAGTCCCTGTCAGCTCCCCAGCGGAGAGGAGGCTTTTGCTCCATCCCTATGGTGCAGCCATAACCCCAGGCCGGACAAGGCCTGGTGCGGCCATAACCGTAGGCCAGATTGGGCCTGGCCAGGCCGCACGGTCTCCTAGCAACCACTTAGGCCTTGATGGCAGCCACAGACCTTGATGGCACCTGGAGGTCCCAATGGCCCCACAGGCTGGCCGGGGGAATGAGGGATGGAGATGAAGCAGTAGGATAGCACGGTGACAGTTTCAATGCGTGGCAGAGCCCACAGCAGCCGCCACCCTCCCCGGGCATCAACAAAATGGCGGCAGGGGCTCCCAAATGGCGGCGCCCGCCCAGCGGGGAAGGCGCCGGCGCGGTGCCAGGGCCTCTCCGGAGGGCACAATGACTGGCACATAACGGCCCCTCGCTGCGGCCGCCCCTCCGCCACGGCAGTGCCAGCTGTAGCCCCCCTCCCTCCGCCTTGGCACGGGCAGGCGGCCCCGCCATGGCCGCCTCTGAGGAGGATTAAGGCCGCAGTTGTGTCTCCCTCTTTCTTTCCCCCTCAGTGGCTGAGAACAGGAAACATGAACCTATCTGAGACTAATTGACTTGCAAATTAATCGTTTGTCCCTGTGCCTGATAATTAGTGCTAACGATTTTTACACCCCCCCCTTTTGCGCTCTCCTCCTCTTTATTTTACAGGGGGCTGTTTTCCCTTTCTTTCTCTTCCCCCTCTCCTCTGTTTTTTGTTGTGGGTTTTTTTTCTTCTTTTTTTTTTGATCTACCCCCCCGCCCCAGTTCTTCCCTACGCCTCCCCAGCTGCCCCCCGCCATGGGGTGGGGATGGCACCGGGTTTGGGGGGCGAAGGGGCCTGGCAAGGCGGCTTGTTTGCTTCCCACGCCTCCAGTGCCAGCCTCCATGTCTGCCCGCCAAGGGATAATAAATGGGGCTGGGAGATGGGGGTCAGGGCTTTGGGGGGCTGCGGAGGGGGAATGGGGCTTCCCGGGGACGTGGCATTGCTTCTGAGGTCCTTCCAGACGAACCTACCTCTCCAAAATTCCCAAAATTACCAGCAGACGGGTTTAAAGATAAATTAAAAATCAATTCAAGAGGAAGCAATGGTTGGGGGTTGTTTTCCCCACCCCTCCCTCTTCCTCTGTCTTTATTCCAGGGAAAAATCTCATTTTTTATGAGTCAGAAGAGGTGTTTCTCCTAAAGGAGGGCAGCTCAACATGGATATTTGGTGATGGAAATCACCAGTGTTGGCTCTTGTGGCTTTGTCCAAAAGCCTCACCTGAAACAGGGGTGTTGGAGGGGATGGAGAACGCTGCTGCTGGAGCAGGAGGTTGATGTGGAGACTGAGGGAAGAAAGGAGGTTTTCTGGTCGTTTTTGTGGTCATTTTTGTGATCTAGGGTCTTTTGGTGCAGCCCAAGGGAGCTTGTTTGTGCCCAAGTCTGGAAGCAGCTCAGGGCTGGTGGGGGAAGGATCTGTTCAGCTCATTGGTGATACATCAATGGGAAAAATGCAGTTTTGTTAAAACGGACACATTTTACAGAAATATTTCCCTGTCAGCAGCAAACAACCTCACTAATAGGCTATTCCAATGCTTTTATTGAGGGCTGGTAACGTAAAAGACCACAAAGTACCTTTACCTTGGTTGTTTCATTTCAGTGAACTTTTGCTGTGTATCGTATCTCCAGTGAGATTGTACTATGTAAATAATTGAAAATTCTGCACATAATCATCATGTTTCAGTGCAGTTCAAGCCAAAAGGAATTTGATGCTACACTGGAATTCATGAGAAATCCACACAGCAAATTTAATTTTTTTTTTTCCTTCCCTGTTTTTTAGAAGGAAAATCTGTCATTTTTTGGGGAAAGGGATGACACACAGCCTTTGAGGTGCTGAACTCTCCTTTCCCCCTGCCTGGATGGGGTTTATCCTTCCAGCACTGGGTGAGGTGGGAGGTGAAACACCCCTCTGAGCCCATGCTCAGGACCCCCACCAGAGACCAAGGGTTTGCCCACCCTCCCCGCTCCCGATGGTGGGTGGGAGCCCCGAGTCCCGCCGTCCCCCCATTCCTCTCCAGCCACGAGGCGATGCTTCCTCCAGTGCCCAACCGTTGATAATTAAAGGGATCCTTTTCTTTCCAGCTGTCCTCCCCAAATACTCCTGGTGCCTGACACAATTTGTCAGCCGTACCCCTGCTGTAATCCTATTTCTGCCCCCCTCCCTGCCCGGCTTTGTGTCCGGGGCTCTTTTCTCCTCTCGTTTTGCAGCTCCCGCTGCTCAGGCATTGCCCGTGCTGGTTCCCTCGGAGCCGGGAGTCTATAAACCCCGACGATGCTCTTCGTTACTCCACGCTCATGAACTCAGTCTGTTTAGTTTGGCCAGAGTTAATTGCGCACAAACTCCGGCCCCGGCAGCACACAGGGGCTCTTTGTTCCCGTAAGAATCACTTGCCCTTGGAGGTCACGGCGGACGCGACCTGCCGTCCCCGAGGGTCACCCCGCCGACATGCACTGTCAGTTTGATCCCTGCATCGGGGCGAAGGGTGGGATGGGACAGGTTGCTGTGGGCAAAAAGCCGAAATAGCCAGGGAGGAGGCATTAGCGGAGCTTTTTGGATCAGGCTCGTTGAAGTAATGTGATGATTAGCGCTGATCTATGGCTTGGAGGTGGAGGGGCGGGGGGAGAGAGGGTGAAAGAGATGTTAGGGGTGGATTAACCCCCGTCAGACCTGTACAAGAGGTTTCCCAGCTTAAGTCCAAGTTCAGTGGTCTGTAAACGTTCCCCTTTGGCCGGGGTGCTTCGCCAGAGCGACTCTGGAGTTAATGAAAGCCCTGCAGCTTGTGTTCGGGGACCAGACTTTCCCTGCGTCTCAATTCCTCTCCAGGCCTTTCAAAGGGAGGTCGGGCTTAACTCCCCTCAATTAACAACCCTGTGTCTTTAGAGACCTGAGCCCCCAGGTGCTTGGTTCTTGTTAGCTTTCCAAGCTCCTCCAAAATACCCAGGGAACTTCTATTGGGCTCGTGGTCCCTCCAACAGGTTTTGGGTGATGGTCCCATCCCTATGGTGCTGGCTGCTGGTGGGGGGACAGGCTGCGCTGGGCTCTGGGGTGAAATTTGGTGCTGCTCAGAGCCAAGTAAATTAGTTGGGGACAAGTGGCTTTGCTCTCCTGCCACCTCAGCTTTGTGGAGGGGTGATGATGTGTGATGAAGGTACCAGTGCAAGGAGCACCGATCCTGGTGGAGGGCTGGAGACAACACTGAGGGCTCGGTGGCCCCTGGGCAGGAACTGAGACCTCCATGAAGACCTGACCTGCTCCCTCACCCAGCCATGTCCTTGTCTGCTGCTGCTGCTGGGGAATGCAACCCTTTTCCTCTCCAGCATCCTTCAGGCTCTGTCTGAGGGAGACCAAGAGATGAGTTACAACTCATTTCAGAGGGTTGAGGGGCTGGTGGCTGGCAGCAGTGGTGGCAACGATGCCCTTTAGGGGCTCAGTAGTGATGGAGGGGATGTTCCCACTTGACCATCTCATCCCAGGGTGCAGCCCATGGCTCGGGCAGGTGGGGATGGTCCTGGAGGTGGCCGTCCCCGTGCAGAGCCCTGGGTCTGGCTGGCGAGACGCTGCCTGGAGGCCGTTTCCCAACCCTGCGCACCTGGTACTCCCTCAATGCAGCCACTTGGCTAAATGTGGGTCATTGTAGGAGGGTGCAGCCACTCGAGCAAACAAGCATCAATTGCCCACTGATTGGGGTGGCTGAGAGCACCACCGCTGAAATTTCTGAGGGGGGAGGCATTAATAATCCCCATTCTGTCTCTGCAGCCCTTGCCCCCTTGTTATTTCCCTCTTTGTGTCTTAATTTGGCCCATTATTATTATTTTATAAAAGGGCCTTTTCTCCACCCCCTCCCTCTTGAAGACACTCCTTAGACCGATGGGAAAATGGCAAGGAATAATTATGAAAAACATCAGTGGAGAGAGGGCCATCTGAGAGGGATTAAAGGATTACAATTAAAACTCATTTTAGGGAGGTGATGTGACATTAGCGTTTTCATTCTCCCCCCACCCCCTCCCCTTGCCCCCCTTCCCCAAACCCCCTCCAGGCTATCTGGGTCTAAGTTGATTAAATGACAAACTCCAGCTCCGAGGGAAACAACAACAAATTAAAAATAGAGTAAAATGAAAAAGAACAAGCTCCCCCAAAAAATGATTTACAAAATTAAGTGAAAATGAGGTCACTGAGAATTACTGGAAGCCTAGTGGCTGCTGGAAATGGGGTGGACAAAGCACCTGCTGGTAATAGCAGGTTTCTGATGGTGGGAGCATCTCCCCTCTGCGTGGATCAGCAGGTGAAGGTATCTGAGGTCTCTCCTCCAGGAAACAACCGGAGTTTTAGCCGGGCTGTGGAAATGTCAGCTTTTTGGCCAGTTGTGGCGTGGGGTTAGTGCTCACCGTCGCGTTTGTCACCCCTGTGCTCCACCGAGGTGACACCGGGCTTCGCTTTGGGAATGGAGAGCAGGCCCTGTGCTCCCTGTGTTCCTCCTCCTGCAGCCCAGAGAGGATTTTCAGCTGGAGAACCCAACGTGGGAGCTGAACCCCCTGCCAAACCCCTGCCTGGAGCAGCAAGGCCGCCCTAACCCTTGATTCTGCCTCCACACATCCCTTTCTGGCCCATTTTTTCAGCTCTTATCACTGCTCAGAGTCCTACTTTGCAGCTCCTACTAGTGGCTGGAGCTCACCAGACCCTGCTTTGCTTGGACAGGCTTCGTGCTGCCTTCGGCAGAATTCCAAGGCTGGAGGTTTGCTCCAGCTCTCCCCGAGGAACTCAAAGAGCTTCCCTCTCTCCTCCTCATCCATCAGAGGTTTCTGGTGTGGAGAACCCTGATGGAGCTCCCGAGGATGGGGACTCACATCGTTAAAATTCAGTGCCCTGGTAAATCAGGGGTCACTGCGGGGAGCTGGTGTTTCCAAAGGGAGACACAAACCCAGCTGGGACTTTATTTTAGTAAGGAAAACAAATTCTGGAACCATTGCTGGCCATTTTGACTAAGGATTATGAAGCCTGGGGTGGGGAATTTCCCTATATAAAGCAAAAAATGTCTGTAAATCAAATGATTCAGATGATGTGGACACCTAAACTCATGCTGACAGTCTTGTTTGAAGGGGGGAAGATGTGGATGCAGAGACGTGCGGCTCAGCCTCTGCAATCCATGGTTCTTGGGAAATTTTGGCTGCTGGTATCTGCTCTATAGTGGCCCCAATGGCAACAGTGGGACTGAGTCCACGTCCTGCCCCAAAAGCCCCAATTTTCCTGCCTAAACTGAACCACAAAACCCTGGGAAGGCACGGCCTGGGAATGCTTTTCTCCCAACGCGTGGGTTTCGGTGGAGCATTGGGGGAACGGAGAGGAGCTTCTCTCTTCTGTGTGTCCCCCCCCCGGGCTTTCTCTGGTTAAAGGGGTCAGGGGCTCTGAACCCATCATCTCCCACCACATCCCCTCCATCCCTCAGCCTGGCACAGCCGGGCATCCCATCACGTGGCCTCACACGTGGGCGCCAGCGCTCGTCATGTGAGATGCCACAGATTGTCTCATATCGGGAGGCAGGGAAAGCTGTAAAAAAGCTTAACGGAAGGGAAACTCCCCCTTCCCCCCCCCCCCCCCCCCCCCCCCCCCCCCCCCCCCCCCCAACCCCCCCAACAACCCCCCCCCCCCCAGATCCAGCCTATTTTCTTTCCTCTCCTTTTGTTTCTGGTTTCCGGAACTATGCGGCAAAGCAAAGCGTGGGGAGAAGAAAGAGGCTGAAGAGAGCTGGCATCTGGCAGGGAAAAGAACAAAATAACGGAGCTTGGCTGGGCGGGAGAGGAGAAGGCAGAGGGTTTGGAAGGCCCTGGGCACCGACCACCCCAAACCTGGAAAAACCCCAGGAAAATTCAGTGTGTGAAGCTCCCCGGCAGGTATCAACTGGCAGAGAGTGGAGGAGTCAGCCCCATGAATTTCTGGGTTCTCCCCACTCACAGTCTTGACCCCTCGGTCTCCCTCCTGTCACCTTCACCCACCCCCCCAGCAGTGAACCCCCCGAGGACCACACTGCACCTCCAGCACAGCCTCGAGAGGTTGGTGAGGGGTAAAACAGCCCCGTCCTGTGCCCTCTTTCCAAAAAGAGGGTCGAGGTGGAGGCGATTCCCCCCCTCGGCCGCCGAAACGGCCCGAGCAACGCGATGTCCCTTTTACAGTCGGGATTGGGAGATGCCTGAATATATTTTATTTCTGGTTTTTTTTCCCCTGTACCGGCCAGTACAGAAAGAGGACTTTGCATACAGACCCACTGAAGATAATGTTAATTAGGTAAATTAATTAGGACCAAGATGCAAGTGTTTTCCCCCTGAGGAGGAAATACAGTAAACTCCATTTTTCCGAGCTGTTTATTCAGCCAGGGGGGTCGAAGGAGAATAGCGGTGTCAAAGAAGCTGCCATTTTCAAGGGCCTTGTGTCCCTTCTGCGCCGCCCTGGAAAAGGAACAAAACTCTGTTGACAGCAAAATCTCAGCAGGAGCTTCTGGGCCGAGGGGCAGGGGGAAGCGAAGTGGAAAGGGTGCCAGGTTTCCAAGCGCCTGGAGGGAACGGGCTTTGGTCTCCGGCGTTTCAATGGGCCGGGGAAAGCAAATCAGCCCTTTCAAGGCCAATCACGCTGTTCTGGAAGGCAGACACTGGGGACAATGTGCCGTTGGCAGCGGGGCAGGGGGAAAGGGACTGGGTGGCCATGGCAAGGGAGAAGGGAGGAGATCTACCCAGGCCTGAGAGGTGGTGGCTGCTCTCCTGCTCCATCCATCCCATCTCCTTTGCGAGGTGCTCAATCTGCACCACCTTCTTTGAGAGGTGCTCCATCCATCCATCCATCCATCCATCCATCCATCCATCCATCCATCCATCAATCCCACCACTTTGAGGGTACTCCATATGTCCACCCCACTTCCCTTGACAGGTGCTCCATCCACCTCACCTCCTTTGAGAGGTGCTCCAGTCCCTCCCACCACTTTGTGAGGTGCCCCATCCATCCACCTCACCTCCTTTGAGACGGGCTCCATCCATACACCCACCCACCCACCCACTCATCCATCCATCCATCCATCCATGCATCCATCCCACTTGCCAGCCCAAGGGTGTCCCTTTGAGAGGGACTCCATCCATCCATCCATCCATGCATCCATCCCACCTCCTTTGAGAGGGACTCCATCCATCCATCCATCCATCCATCCATCCATCCATCCATCCATCTATCCCACCACTTTGTGAGGTGCTGTGACCTCCTCAGGAATAGCCCAAGGTGGCTGTTGGGTGGGGGCGATGGGGCACCCATGGGTGTTCCTCTCTCTATTTTGTGTTGTCCTCTGAGATGCACGTGGCCCTTCCCTCTCCACCAGCACCATCACAGCTTGGTGAAGGAGTGCTCCATGCTCACTCACTGACCCTCCTCCCACTCTGGCCTTTGATTTTACAGGCTTTAATCCATTCCTCTCCAAAACTCAGTGACCAGGAGACCCCCAGAGCACTTGCTCCAGTGTCTTTCCTGGCCACGGTGTGGTTTTGAGTGGGTCAATCCCCTCCCTGGGCCGTTCTGTGGGACGGATGTGTTGGTGGCTGCTGTCGAGCATCGGTGGGTTGGCCATGTCTCCTCTCCCAGCTCTGCCCACAGCACCATCTCCCGTCGGCATCGCTCCGGCTCACGGGGGCAGTGCATCCTGGGAATTTCCCTCTCGGGTGTCAGAATACCTTCACCCCAAGCCCCATCCTTCAGACGATCTTCCATCGTCATATCTACCCCCACCTCCCCATCCCTGACCAAAGCCAGGATGAAAGCGGCGGGTGTTTTTTGTGGTTGAGTTGGGGTTTTGTTTTTTTTTTTTTCCTCCCCCCTCTTTCTTTCTTTTTCTTTTTCTTCTTCTTTTTTTTTTTTTTTTTAATGGCGTTTCATTAGCCTCCAAATCAGACAGGCTAAACAATGGCGTTCTGTCAGCGATGGGCTTTCGTGCTGATTTCATCTCCTCTCTCATCCGTATGCAAACCAGCCTCCAGCAGGCTTTGGTCATGCCATGGAAACCGAGGTGCAGGCCCGGAATGGGGGTTCTCGGGAGTGAGAAATCGCCCGCTCCCTTTTTCCCATTTGCATAATGCAACTTTTCTTCCCCCCAGACACTGAGGCGCTTTGTTTCTAGAAGAGGCGAGAGAAAAAGGGGGGACGCCGGGGACAGAGGAGGACCCGCGGGGAAGGGAGGTGGGGAAAGAGCCCGGTGGGAGTGGGGAAGAGGAGGGCAAAAGAAGAACGGGCAGAAAAAAAGAAGCGAAAAAAGGGCGACTGGAAGGGAATATATATGAGGATGGGGACTGGGAAACGGGGCCGGGATGGTTCCCCGTGATCCTGGGGTGCTCCTTTGGCCTCTCTCTGCCAACCCAAGGGTGTTGGGGGGACTTGGCGTGGCTGAGGATCCAGCTGGGAGCCTGGATCCGCGCTGAATTGGAGTTGTCATGATAATGTCCCCCCCCCCCAGAGGAAGCGGGAGCCTTTTCAAACCCCGCGTGAAATATCTCAAAGGGTTTTGTGCGAGAAGCAAACACACCCCCCCACCCCAAAAACAACCTCGACTGGTGGAAATGGAAGGGTGTTTGGAGGAAGGGTGACCCCAGGGAAGGTGGCTGAGGGACAGCCAGCAGAGCGTGAGGACACGGTTGTCCCGGGAGGTGGGGAGAGAAACTGGGGGGGGGGGAGTGTGGGGGTGTGAAATCATCCCGGATTTACTCCCAAGGATGTCTGGGGCTGGGGGGGTTAAGGAGGTGGAGCACCACAAAAATCACAGAGAAACAGAGAGTTTCTCTCCCTTGAAACGTGGCAAACTCCCCGGTTTTGTGTGGAGGACGAAGGGATCGGACAGTCCAGTCCCCACCAGTGCCTCCAGTTCATTGGAGTCACTGGAGGCAAGTCCCCTCCTGTACTGGGCCTTTCCTTCTGCACACTGGGGACTGGGTTCCATTTTATAAACTGGTTTGAAGTTTGCAAATGGGGAGGGCTCTTAGAAGCTTCATCCCCTCCTGGAAGAGAACGCCGGCTCCATCCTCATCCTCATCCATGAATGGGATGGAAGCACCTTTAATTGTAAAAATAACAATAATAGCACTGGAAATATTAACCAGTGACGGGTGACAGGCACGAAACCTGTGCTCAAAAGTATTTTAGGACATATAAAAATCCCTATAAATGGTTTGCAAATGAGGTACATGTAGTAAAGCAAACTTTACTACATGTAAAGTTTGAGGATATTTGAGGATTTCGCCTCAAAGTGGGGCCACTCTGTTTTTAAGATGATTTAGGGCAAATTGGTTGTCCAGACCCCCGCTTCCCACTGAAATTCCCCACTTGGAACTGGAAAAATGGGACGGATGCTCCAAAACAGGGAATGCTTCACCAGACCTGGCAAAGTCCTGCAGGAGCCACCGCAAAACTCTGAGCAGGAGCCTGGGCGATGCTGGGGCTCCCACCTGCAGGTGGAAACCGTACTGGTTTCAACTGGAATTGATCCCTCCCCCACTTGTGCCCCCACTTTGCACTTTGGGGACGGCTTTGGGGGGACCAGCTGTTACTCCATAACCCTTTAAAGAGCAGCTGGGACAGTTTTAGGATGAGCTAAAATATTAAATATCCTACCTGTGGGCAGGAAAACGCGGCGGTTTAATCGCAGCAGCTGATGATCGGAGTATTCTGGGATGGGGGAAAAATATTAGTGCTTTGGAGGATTATGCTGTGGGTCCACAGAGCCCCTTTATCCAGCAGCAATACCCACCCCGCATCCTTCTCTGCGCTGCTGAGATGGGATGGAAATTTGGAAGTGGATGATTTGGGGCTTTTTCCTCTTTTTTTTTTGTGTGTGTGTGCGTGTGCTTTTTTTTTGTCAGTCTGGTTTCTGCAGAAAATGAGATTTCTGCCATCACGAGGGTGCGTCTGTCGTTTCTCACCTCTTTCCCAGGAGCTTGTGAAACGAGAAGACTTTCGGCCCCATTTGGCTCGACGTCAGAGTTTTCCTTGGGACCTTCAGTTATATTTGGTTTTCAGGAGCTTGTTTCTACTATTGACTCCAAAAAGTGTTGTTTTTTCCTTAAAAACAAAAGACTGGTGAAGAGCTGCCACCCTTCCCTTCGGAGGGGGAGAGGAGAGGGGTCTCCACGGCTGGGCTTTACCAGAGAGCAAACTGCAGGTGCCTCTAACGAGGTCTAACGAGCTCTGTGGTTGAGGAACCATCAGAGCATCTCAGCCCAAGGAGTCTTCAGCCCAAATGGGTTTTTCTGAAGGAGCTTTGCCCATCTCCAGGCAGCTCCGGGGCTGCTGGTGGAGTTGGGCACCAAGCTTTTTGGGACAGTGATGGGAGAAGAAAGGAGCGGGCTGTGGTAAAACCACTCAATTTGGGTGTAAATCATTTTGCAGGTGCCGGGATGGGAAGGGGCAACGAGTCGGTCTCTGCCGGGGCAGGGAGAGGGTTTCCTGGTGTTGCCTCCACCCTCGCCCTCCCACCCTCCGGCTCGCTGGTCATGCCAATTTGTCACCAAGCTGGGATTTCAATTAAACCCCCAAAAGAGGGGTCAGGGGGTTATGCAAACACGGTGGTAAAGGCCACTCGCCTGGAGGGCTTTCCCGGGGCCGCTGGTGCCGGCCCCTCGCTTTACACAGTCCCGATTGACCCGGGCTGAGGGGCTGGCTTTGTTCCTCACACTCCATTCAAGAGGCGGTTTGTCAATAAAATTGACCTCCCGGTTCCAGGGGATGCTGCCACCTCCTCTTCCTCCCTCTTCCTCCCCTCCCCACTTCATCCAGAGGAGAACCAAGGGTCCCTCCATCATCTTCACGCCCCTGGATGCTCCGAGGGTGAGAGGAGGACGGGAGCAGAAAGGCCACGTGCCGCCATCACGGCAGCTTCTCCTCGTGGTATTTGATTTTTTTACCACCCTCTGCCCTTTGGTCTTTCTCATCTGAGGGTGGTTTCCAGCCGGACCAGAGGGAAACATCATCTCAACTGCGTTTGTTCACCCTCTCCAGATCTCCATCTTCCGTGGCCGTGATCTTCAAAGTCTCTTCCAACCTACCCCATTTTTGCAATTACTTTGCCCACGGGCATCCCAGGAGGGTTCACTGCTCCTCTGGGACCTGAGGGCTGATAGAGGGACCTGGAGGGTCTTCTCCAGCAGAACAGAGCCCTGTTGTCCCCTCCGTTACCCAACCTCCCCCCCAAACCCCATCTCTCCCCACCAAACCACCGGCACATCCTCCCTCTCCGGACACGCTCCCATTTTTTGGGGGGGTATGTGAAGTTTCCCAGTGAGGTGGTAGGGGGGGGTGGGATCACTAATTGTGCCACAAACGAGCAGTGCTTGAACCTGGGAGCCTGAGGAGGCCGTTTCAGCTGGAAGATAAATGGCTATCGTGGAGCAAGTGGCAATTAGCGTGGGTAAAGAGCCCCTTAGTGACTGTCCCTTACATAACACCTTTGTTCCCAGCCCTTCACTTCAGATTTAGTTGGTAAATAAACTTGACTCCCAGTTTTATACCGGGGGGCCTTTATTCCCTCTTGATTGGATTGGATTTGATTTGATTATTCTTTGAACCCGGGGAAGAACGAGCCGATTGTTCGCCCGCGGCGCTTCGAGGCGCTGCCCGCCCCGGCGTTGCCCACTCGCCCCAAAACGGGCACCAGGAGCAGCCAAGGCCAGAGCCACCCACGTGGCCACCAGCGATTTTAATTGCTTTGCCCCCACCCTCGGTGCCCGGAGGCTCATTACGCCGCTGGCAATTAATGGGGGCCATGAAAAGGGGGCTTTAATTGCAGTGGGTGGAAGGTGGAGGCTTTCATCCTGGGGGTGGCTTGGCAGAGGAGCTGAGCTCTGCCCCCCAAGTTTGGGGTCAGGGAGGGAACGTGGGGGACTCTGGATCAGCCCCAAGGCAGGGACATGGCTCTAATTCAGGCCGTGTCCTCTCCATGTGACCCATGGGAGCTGGAGATCTGTGGGGTGGCTTGGGCCAGGACGGGATGTTCCTCCATGGGTTTGGGAGACCCGGTGCCAGGCCATGGCCACCCCACGGGGGAGCAGGGCTCCGTGGCTCTCCCGCCTTTCACCCTCACCCTCGTGGGGGTTGCTTTTTTGGTTTTTGTTTTCCAAAGGGCTTTGTGGAGTCGAGATATTGAGGACCACAAGCGGTGGCTTCTCCTCCGGCGCCACCTGGGCTCTCCCCTTGCCACCCCACAAAGTTGCTGGTCTTTTCAAAGAGCCCGACCCTGGTTTTGGGTGACTCTGTGCCACCATGGGAAGCCATCGGGCACCGTCTTTGTTTGCCAGGGAGATGGTCGGGCCCCCCTGCTCCTCTCCCGAGCCCTTCCCTCTCCCATATGGTGCCCATTATTAACCGCGTGCACCAGCCCCGTCTGACAAGGAGCTTTACAGGTGTCGCTGGGATAACGATTCACACTCTAACGAAGGTGGGAAAGATGATTAGCTGGCTTTCTAGCAACCGGCACACGGCATCAGCTGTGCCTGGGGTGGGGGGGGGAGGCAGGGGGGGCTGTGGATGTGTAAGGACACGTACGCCGGGGGGCTGCGGGCGCCTGGGGCTTTGTCCTGCCTCTAATTCCAATGGACTCTTTGTGTGCCTTAGTTTCCCCCCAGCTGTAAAAGAGAGATGTTGTTATTGCTTTGCCTTGGAAAACACCCTCCGAGCAGCTGGTTGAGCCCCAGCGTTAAAAAGAGGTGATTTTGGCAGCTGGGCTGACGGGGGTGGGGGGGAGGAGAGGGCACGGGAGCTGTCGGAGTTGGGGATCCCAGGGGACAGGGAGGGTGAGGTGGGGGGGGGGAACATGAATTAAACACTTCCCCCCCCAACCTGGATGCAGGGATGAGGCGTGGGGCATCTGGAGCGTGTCCTGGGGGTTGCGAGACCCCCACAATGTGGGGAAGGGTCCTCGGTGCCAGCATGGCTGGGGCAGGGCTTGCTCCAGGCGGACGTGTCCGTGCCCTCCCCTGCCTGCGTCGTGTTGGCAGGGCCTTGGCCTTTCCCTGATGGTATATTTTAAATAAATTTGAAATAAAAACTTCCTTAGCAGGCGGGTCCCAACGCCCCCTGAGGACACACAGCCCCCCCCCCCCACCCCTGCAGGGATTTCTCCTCCGGCTCTTTCCCCAGCTCGAATATTGTAGGGGAGAGAGGCAAAATGAGAATAAAATGAGCTTTTTCTCAGCTGCCCTCTGCTCCCATGCAGGGAAAAAGCGGTGCCATCTCCCAGCACGTGGAGTTGAGATGAGGGTGAGCCCAGCAGAGAGCCCCCCGCGGGGCTGGGGAAACTGAGGCAGGAGCGGCGTCTGGCACCCAAACCACCCCGGGAGCAGGCGAGGTGTGAAGGGGTTGGGGGGTTCCTCGTGAATTCCCAGGGTGTCATCGTCACCCAGGTGTCTCGGTGACCCCTCCTGTCCCGGGACAGCCCCCCGGAACCGCGGGCAGAGCCTCTCCCGGAGCGATTCGGGGCCGGTGGGATTATCTGCTTCAGCCGCACCATCTGTTCGCCAAACTGCCACCATTATGTTCAACTTGGGGAAGAAAAACGGCCCCTACAGAGAAGCAATTTGTTCCCTGACTAAACCTTTCAGGCTCTCGCTGGCCAAACCTACCCCGGCCACCGCCCGGGCCAGCAGCTCGTCGCTGGCTTCAACAAGCTGCGGGGCAACGCGGCGGCGGGCAAACTGGTGGCACTGGTGAACGGGAGCGGGGAGGGCGCAGGGCTCCCCTAATCTGATTACAAAACATAACAGCCTTTCAGAGGGGTTTGGGGGGGAGGGAGGGTGAAGGGAGGAGGAGGAGGAGGAGGGAGGTCCATTTCACACCCGACCCCTAGGTCTGGGGGTCTCGCAATGATCTCACTGGAGGGGTTTTTCTTCCCAGCGCAGTGGGTTGTTTTTGAAATGGTGGTCGGAGGAGATCAAAAAAAGGGGGGCGGCGGGGGGAGGAAAGGGGCTGCCTGGGAAAGAGGAGGAGAGGGGTGGGAAGGAGGTGAGGTGGGAGAGGGTGGCGTGGGGCTGGGGGTGCTGGATGGAGCCTGGCACCCCCATAGTGGGGCACCAGCTCTTGGGTCACTTCTCCCTCTCACATCCTTCATCCTTGTTCAGCTCCGGGGAGACCTTGGAGCCCCTTCCAGTCCCTCAAGGGGCTCCAGGAAAACTGGGGGGGACTCTTGATGAGGGAGGGGAGCGATGGGATGAGGGGGAAGGGTTTGAAGGTGAAAGAGGGGAGATGGAGCTGAGATGTGGGGCAGAAGTTCTTTGGTGAGAGCCTGGCCCAGGTTGCCCTGAGAAGCTGTGGCTGCCCCATCCCTGGAGGGGTTCAAGGGCAGGTTGGAGGGGGCTTGGAGCCACCTGTGCTGGTGGGAGGTGGCCCTGCCCAGGGAAGAGGGGGACTGGGTGGTCTTTAAGGTCCCTTCCCACCCAAACCAGTCTGTGATTCTGTGACCAGTGGGTGCCAGGGGGACAGGGGCACACAGAACCTGTCCTTCTCTGCGAGCTCAGAGGGACTGGGGTCTCTGCTCAGAGTGGGGACAGCAGAGAGACCCCCCAGCAGCTGTGATGGCAACAGGGACAGACTCCTGTGGCCCCTCTTCCCTGTGTTTTGTCGTGGAAATTCAGTGGCACAGAAGCATTTAGCAAATGTGTTGATTTCACTAGTTTTTCTGTAACCAACAACTGGAACTGGAGAAGTTTAAGTGATGGTTTGACTTGAGTCAAAGTGAGAAGTTTTGAATTTCTGTTTTGGAACAGCACTTCAGACCCCAATATTTCTTTAATTTGCTTTAATTCCTTTTAGAAAGGATAAAGAAACTTTTATAAACATTCCTAAAAAAGGATGTTTTTATAATTTTTGTGGTTTAATGGTCAGCCTGCAACCAAATGATAGGGCTGTTTTCTTATCATCTTTGATGGAATAATTTAAAAAAAAATAAATTGTGTTTCAACAGCATCAGGTATTAAAACCACTGACCCCAAATCTCCTTACATTGGCCCTGAACCCCCTGTCCCCTCTATGTGGGATGGGGCTGTGGTCCCCTCCCTGGGGGACAGGGCTGTTGTCCCCTCCCCGGGGGATGGTGGTGGCAGCTGGGGACACCCGTGCCTGGGGGAACCCCACCTGGAGTCTGGCACTGGAGATGTGAAAGCATCTGGCAGCTGCCCCCCGGGCTCACGTGGGGTGGGTCCTGCTGGGGACCCCCAGACGGCCACCAATTCCCCCCCTGGGAGCCCCGTGGGGCTGTCCCCCTGCTCCAGGTGTCACAGGACCCCACGCTTTGAGAGGTGCCACATTCCCGGGGTGCTCAAAGCACCTTGGGGCCTTGGGGGGCCTGGGGCAGGCCGGCAGGGTGAGACCCTCTCTGGGGGGGGGCCCATATGGAGGCACAGGGTGCTGGGGGTCCTGGGGGCTGCAATGGCTGGGAGAGCAGCCCTCTCCCCATAGGGCTGGGTGCTGGTGGGCACTTTCCTGTTTTGAGGGGGGTGGGGGGGCTTTTTCTTGGCCCCAGCCCCTGGTACAAGGTGATGAGTGATAAGGGGATGGTAGGGGGTCACCCCTGGGTGGGGGACCCTGGTGTCACCCTGGTCTTGCACCGGTCCCCCCCAAATACTGGCTGCTCCAGGGAGTGACCAAGGCTCTGGTAGGGTAGGGGGGGGGGGGGGGGGGGGGGGGGGGGGCTTCTCTTTCCTCCCTGGAAAGAAACCTGAAGTTTCAGCGGCACAAGTTCTGTGTAAACTCACGTGGGAAACCCTGAAGGTACAAAAGATCTACGTGTTTTAATCGTTGTGTGCAAAAGTGTCCCCAAAAAGTCTTTGCTGGTTCCTGTGGAGCCTGGGGCACCCCTTCTCGGTACATCCCCCCCCCCCCTCCCCCCAATTTTCTTCCTCTCTTGGGAGAGCAGCAGATGGGGAAACTGAGGCACAGAGAAGAGGGGGGGGAAGTGGCTGAGCCACATCTGGGCACCCCGAGGTGTCCTTGGAGGGAGCCAGGTTGCTCCCACATCAAGCACCCTTGTCCCTGCAGCATCTCATCACCCCACAGAGGCCTGGGGGCACCCCATTTCTCCCCAAACCTCTGGGACCAGAAGCTGGCTCCCACCTGGGGACAAGCTGTCTCCAGGGAGGGCTACTGGGAGATTCAGGCTACCAGAACCTGCCTGGCACTGGTGATACTGGTGGAGGGTTGAGCCTGGATGGTGCAGGACATCATGGAGGGGTCGGACTCATCAGACCAAGGTGCTGGTCCTCGGCTCCTTTCTGCTCGCCCTGAGGTCGCATCCTTCCTCGGCCGCCTGCACCGAGGCAGAGAGATGGAGAGGGGCAGAAATGGGCCCTGTTTGGGGCAAATGGGGGCTGGGTGGGGGCTTTAGTGGAGCCGTGTCCCACCCGAAACGCTGCTGCAGGAGGAGGGAGGTATCGGTAGATGGGGAAGCATCCCTACGCCCCATAAACCCCTTTTTTTAGCCCCAAACCCCCAGCTTTACCTCTCGGAGGACGGTGTTTTCCGGGTACGACGTGTCCGAGGGAGATCTCAACCTTTTCATCTTCAGGATGGTTCCTGAGGAGGCCCCGAAAGGCGGGCGAGGGCTTTGGAGAGCCGGGCGAGGGCTTTGGAGAGCCGGGCGAGTGGTCCAGCCCGGCTCCTCTCCCCGGGCTTCCCCTGACATCTAGCGGCAGCGCCGGGGGGAGCACCGGGACCGGGGCGGGGGGGGGGTGTACTGGGCTCTGCCCTCTCCTACTGGTCACACCATCCCAGGGGCTGGAAGGAACCTCTGGAGACCACCCAGTCCCACCAGGGTCACCCAGAGCAGGTCCCACAGGAGCAAATCCAGGAGGGTTTGGAATCTCTCCGGAGAAGGAGACCCCACACCCTCCCAGGGCTCTGACACCCTCACGGGCATTTCCCGTGTCCCAGTTTGTCCCCGTTGTCCCCTCATCCTGTCCCCGGGCACCACTGAGAAGAACCTGGCCCCTTCTTCTCACCCCCCCACCCTTTAGCTCTTGCTCAGCATCCATGGGGTCCCCTCTCAGTCTGCTCTTCTCCACCCCAGGTCCCTCAGCCCAGAGATGCTCCAGCCCCTCATCATCCTCGCAGCCTCCTCTGGACCCTCTCCAGCAGTTCCCAGTCCTATGGGAACTGGTCCCAGTTCTCCAGCTGTGGCCCCACCAGGGCAAAACAGAGGGGGAGATGACCTTCTGGCCACGCTCTTTTTAACTCACCCCAGGCCCCCATTGGCCTTTTTGGCCACAAGGGCTCGTTATTGGCTCAAACGATGGGGAGGGTCCCCTTTTGGGGCTGCTCCTGGCTTCCCCCCACCCCCCAAAAAAATATCCAGTGATTCTCCTGCCCCTCGCCCCCCTCGTCCCGTCCCACCGGAGGCAGAACTCACCGGTGAGGCAGCCCCCGAGGCTGGCGAGCAGCAGGGTGACAGGCAGGGCACAGAGCTGCCACAGCGCCTGGTTGGTGGCCGTCCGGCTACCTTGGGCCACCAGCGGGAACACAAGCTCCAGCCTGCAAGCCGGAGCGAGGTGGGTTTTTTGGGGGAACTTGTTCCCCCCCCCCATCAGGAATACGGGGAGGGGGCTCTGGGTGAGGTGCTCTAAGGGGGTGCTGTAGGGGGTGCATGGAGCATCCCTGATGTCAGGCATCGTGGTGGCCCTGGGTTGGTGCAATCAGGAGTCATGGTGACACCTGATTCTGGACCTTCTCACCTGCCACCATAAGCATCTGCGGTGGCCAGTGCCGCCAGCAGTGTCCCCAGGAGGGTCCCCAGGAGCCCTGGCAGCCCATGGACGTTGTGAACCCCACATGTGTCCTGGGTCTTCAGCCTGGAGCGCAGGAGGGGCTGGGGAGAGCGTAGGGAAGAGTTGGGGTTCAGAGCTACAGGTTGGCAACGCAGCACTCCCCCCCAAAAAAAAGGCAGGTGGTCTCCTGACCTGGGACTGATGTCCTCTGCTGTCCCCAAGAGACTCACCGTGAGGAATCTGAAGCCGAGCGGGGGGATCAGACCAGCCAGAAACCCCGCGATGAGGGCCCCGAAGGGGGTGACCAGCATCTCCCCAGCCATACCCATCACAGCTGCCCCAGCCAAGGTGGCATCCTGGATCTGAACCTGATGGAGCAGGACATGGTCAGGGAAATTGGCTCCATGGAGGACATCAGCATGGGGCCGGGGGGATTTGGGCTTCCTCGGGGTCCAAACTGGGTCTTAACGAACCTAAGAAAGCCTGGTGGGCATCCCCTTTGGCGTATTCGTGGTCGCCATCCCTGTAGGATGGGATGTGTGACACTTGGGTTTGTCCCAGGAGAGGACCTACCATCCGCAGGGTGCTCTCCTCGTAGAGGACAGGTGAGAGGACAAAGGTGGCCAGGGTGCTTGCTGCCAGCGAGAAGTAGGTGTTGAGCATTGCCCAGGGCTCGGTGTCACTATGGACTGTGGTGGTTGAGGTGAAGCTGGGCCAGAAGATCCACAGGTAGATGGTTCCTGCGGGGAACAGGCAGATTTTAATGTTGGGGTTGATCCCTCGTTGGAAGGAAACTTCTTAGTAGTGTCAGGAGACGCAAGTGGCCACAGCTTGGGGTGTGGGAGGGTCAGGTTGGATATGAGGAAAAGCTTTTTTCCTACAGAGGGTGGTGCAGCCCCAGGACAGGTCCCCAGGGAGTTGAAGACCTCCATAGAATCATAGAATGGTTTGGGTGGGAAGGGACTTTAAAG
>BJBW01006523.1:0-73684 GCA_004320125.1 Scolopax mira
ATTTGTGAATAATTCCACTAATTTTTCCTATGTCTTGCTAAACTATTTATTGAGAAGTATTGTCTTCTGTTAATCAACTTTGAAAGCAGTCAAAAATAGTCGTTATATTAACTACTCAGAACCTTTTATTTTTTTCTTTCTGCCAAATGAACGGATCACAAATATGTTTCTCTATTCAGCTACCTCTGCCTTTAATACCTCCAGTGAACAGGCAGAAATGCAAAAGCCACAAGCCCAGCAGTCCTGATCCTGTGCTGCTTTGCATGTCTAGGCCTTGACAGGCTATTTCTTGTATTTTATTACCCGTTATTAAAGCGTCTTTACATTTGACCTATAGCTTGCAACTCTGAAATGTGGTACGTATCAAGGTACACTAGGTTATTGAGATTTTAGTACAGTAGAAACAACTGTGGCTTCATGCAATAGTTTAGTTGCCATTTAAAACAAACGCCAATCTTTTAAGTGATTTAACTAACAATTGCTTCCAAGTAGCAGGTGTTTTGCCTGCAGATGAAAGAAGACAGCAGCCAGTTTCTTCAGAAGCTAAACGCCAGCAGTACAGCTATTTTAGGGGAAAAAAAAAATACATGAAGTTTATTGAATCTTTTATGTGTTATCATAACAGGCAGGGAACTTGCATTACTCTGCACTCATAACGAGTTATTTAAATCTACAATGCCACCTCTGTTATTCCTTAATAATGGATCAAATTCAGCATTAACTGAGTGCCAAATACTGTCAGAGGCAACATTCTCGTTTGACTCAGTAGGCTACATCATAGCCTTTGAGGTTATGATGTAGGTGCAAATGCCCCTGGAACCACAAGAGATAGTGCTGCCACTGCTGACAAACAGAAGCGTGATCTGCAGGTCCAACACCACTGGACCAAAACATCAAGAGATACTCTCCATATCTCTATCTGAGTAAAACAGCACTTAAAGACAGGGAACAGTCACCAGAAACATAGACTTGATATAAGCTAAGACCTAGCAACAGCATATCTTCTAAGTACTTATACCAGGATGACTAATGATCTTTTAGGAACCAGTTCTCCAATTGTAGAGGACAGAGATTGTGGATTTTAACCAGTAGGTGTCTGATTGCAAGATAAATAAAAAGGATTTACATACAGAAGACTTTGTCATATAGTGCAGGTAAGTGACACCAGATCCCTTTTGCACAAAAATACTGCTTACAGGTATTTTTATTTAGGTCTCCTTTTCATAGCATTAACATCCAAAGCTTCCTCTTCTCTTCTCTTTCTGTGAGGTACAGTTGCACTACAAATTTATGAGCATTACACAGAATGAAAGTGCAAACAACCAAGTATTTTATGCACAAATATCTAGAATAACACAAACATTTGCCAGTTGTAGAGGATATAATTACCATGCCAGTGTTATATTCTAATCAGCAAAGGCTTTTGAAGTGACCTGCTTCATGTTAATCAAAAGCACAACAAGTACCATTTCCTTGCTATCTATAGGGTCAATCATAGTCACGCGTTTGACTATTTCACATAAAAGCACAGCCACAAAAATAAATATTGTAACAAGGGCCTGCCCACTTAGGACATTATGGCTGCTATTTCTGCAGAACACCATAATCCCATGAACTTCATAGCAGCGAGAACTTACACCTTTCTGGCTGAAGAGAAGAGCTCCAAGGTGAAGGAGATCTCCGTTACCTTCCAACATTTGGAGAGTTTTCATAGGAAGGCTTGGGTTGGGTGGGACTTTAGATCCCTTCGATCATTGAGTTCCAACTCCCCTGCCCTGGGCAGGGACACCTCCCACTAGACCAGGCTGGTCAAAGCCCCATCCAGCCTGGTCTTGAGCACCTCCGGGGATGGGGCAGCCACAGCTTTTCTGGGCAATCTGGGCCAGTGTCTCACTACCCTCATAGTGAATTTTTTTTCTAATATCTAATATAAAGGGCCCCTCTTTTTTTTTCAGTTTAAAACCATTATCCTTTATTCTATCACCACATGCCCTTGTAAGAAGTCCTTCCCCATCTTCCTTGTAGTCCCCCTTCCAATACTGGAAAAGCTACTATGAGGTCTCCCCAGAGCCTTCTCTTCTCCAGGCTGAACAACCCCAACTCTCTCAGCCTGCAGAGAGGAATTAATTATACTCATTTGAACTAATAGCACATGTGGAGATGTAAACAAAGCCCCACACCCCCCAGGACAGCAGGTGGAAGTTCTGCCACTGGCGTCTGTGGGTCTGAGCCCTTCCATCTCTTTTTCCAGTGTGATAAAACTTATCTCCAAGCATCAATTCAAAAAGTTTTGTATTCTGCACTTAACATCGCTATAACTAAACCAGAAACATACAATTTCACAGTTCCTGTTTTCACCCTAACAACACGAGAGACCATTTTGAAGGGAAAAACACACGCCCCAGCTTTCTGAGTAATAAATATCTTTGTCAGCAGTAGCAGGATTCGGGCACCCTAATCAACAATCAGCTCCATTTAACCCATGTGCCTCTAGAACAAGAAGGGGAGATGTGCCCAGGTCACTGTATTTAAGTAATTAATATCTTGGCAAACAAAACATGTTCTTTGTTTTTAAATTAGAAATACTTCAAACCGAGGGACAAAAAAAAATCTTCACCTTTAATTTGTTACTTACAAGAGCCATGCATAATGATTAAAGCCAAGGGTAGATAATCCTAGGTAACACAAAGAAAGACAAAAGACCAGTCCATTATCATAACGATTGCAGACCACTAGATGCTACTGGGTTTGATATTTTCTTTACCTACAAGTACATAAAACATTCACATCCTGATGAATCAGTTTGCAGACTTTATGCGTTGTACAACAGCTAGTGGAATCTGACCTATTCTCATCTGATTTGCCAAAAATTGTATCTTTAATAATTAAAAGGAATTATTTACTTTTTTATTGGCTAATATAAGTGTTCTGGAATGTTTTTCAATATACATTAACTATTTTTCAATATACATTAACTCAATCACCTTAACAGAAAATTGAGATAAGCTTAGGAGCACGTAAATAGATACTTATATACTAAAGTTTTAAATAAAATAAGTCTAATTAATAAATATAAATGCCTTCTCTGTAATACCTGAAATACTCCCATTGTTTGTCCCTGAATGAGAAATAATGCTTTTATTTTGAGAAGGCAATGTGAGAGCAGGTTTTTTCCTCCTCCTCCTCCCATCTTGCTCTTCTTTTTTTACTGTTAACTTTTTTCACCCTCTATCTTTATTCTCTTTAGTTGTGCCCGTGGGAGCTAAGTTGTAGTGAGCTTTATACTTCGCCTAGAGGACAGAGAGATTTGTGGTCATTCTTATCTACTCTGATAATGATTTCCAAAGCTTTGGCTGTGTTGCTGAGGAGGCCTTGTCTTCTGCCCTCTCAGGCTTCACCCTTGAGGTTGACAGCTTCATAACTCCTGAGGAACACAGCTGTCAGGAGAGGTTGTAGTCACAAAGAGAGATTCTCCGAGGTAACGTGTACCAATTTTGTGAAGAACTTTGAAGATTAACACCATGACCTTGAATTTAACGTAGCATCCTGCGAGGAGCCTGAATCGTGAGGCGAGTATCAATATGATGGGCCCTAATAGGCTGGTACTTGGAAAGAAGGAGGATGTTACATTCTGAAATACTTGAAAAGCATTTCAGTCTTCGTCAGAGAGACACTTTCACAGACAAGAGCCCACATAGTGCCAAAGCGCTCCAGTTCAGAGCATCGCAAAGCATTTATTTGCTTTCTCATGTAAGTATATAAGCAGCATTATTAGCACTGACAGCCTAAGTTGTGCTTGGAGGTAAGATACACTTAAAAGCTTTGCTGGATTGGCACAGCATCCCTCATCTTTGCAGATTCAAGCAGGCAGAGGGAGTGGGATATATTTCCCATTTGATAAACAATTTCTGATCAGTTGTAGGTGAAACAAATCTATTTCTCATTCTGTCATGAGCTCTGTGTGTAGTGCTTTGAGACTAAAAGATTAATTTCCTGGTTTGCAGAGCAGTTTGACAAGCAGGAATAGATTCATTTTGCAGAGGACATACTGGACCCTGTTTTTACCAGCACTCTCTTTGACAGGCTCGTGTTCAGCTCAAGGCAGATGTCTTCCATGCAGGGATGGAGATCAGCAGGAAGCCACAGAGTTGGCAGAAGCGAGTCGGATGTAAAACTGTAAAAAAGCCCTGCCGAAAAGACAGCTGCTACACCACTCATTTCACCACCTACGTGTGATGGCAGCCCCAGCCTCGGCATTTTATGTAATCACAACAAAGCAATACCATAGTAAAGGTAACAAACACACAGAGATACCAAGGATAAGAAAAACAAAACAAACAAATAAAAAAAATCAACAAGGAAAACACCACTGCTCTTTTCTCTGGGGGGTCCAGACTTGAAATGATCTTAATACCATTCCATGACCATGGCCAAGTCCTGACTTCAAAGCCAGCCCGAGAGCCACAAGTGTAAGGAGCACAGCAGCTCGGCCTGGGCAGAGGCCAGCAGTGAAAGCTATGGGGGAAGAGCATAAAAAGGGGAAGCACAGAACAAAATTTCCTTGTTATGCAATTCTACCTTCCAGCAATCACAGATTTGAAGATTTTTATGAGTTGAAGGCTTCAACCAACCATCGTTTCAAAAAATAGTATCTTTCTCCCATGAACTTGGTGCAATCTCCTTTTAAATCCATTTATTCTTCAAAATATCCTATTCTAGTGTACTGGATGGATCATGTGAAAAAAAATCTCATTTTCATTTGTCTCAAGTCTGCCCTTTGGTATTGTCAATGGAATGTCCTCTACTTCCTATGCTGAGAGAAGCGGATTTTTTTTTCCCCTTATTGACATTCCTGTATCTATACCACTTATGATTTTATATTAACATATTGTCCTGCCAACTCACCCTTCATCCCATCTGGCTCATTTAGAAGGTGAAAGCTTCACAATATAGACAATACCAGGGGGGTTCCAAATAGGTCTTTACATTATCTGAGTAAAAATAAAATTTATTTATTCAACCACCTATTTAAAGACACAGAGTTTTTGATGGAAGCTGGTTGGTTCATTTACTAGATTTCTTTCTTTTAAGATTACAGGGAAAAATTCACAACACTAACCAGGATGGTGTGAGCCCAGGCTATTGGTCTCAACCCAGAGATCTCTCAGTACTTTAGAAGGATTTAATGTCAAAAGTTCTTATGTTTAGTTCCATGAATTCACTCAAAAAGTGTTAGGAGAAAAGGTGTTTGACGTGACTAGTTGGAAAGATCATCCTAAATGGTAATGATCTTGAAACAGAAAGCTTGAAACATGTGATTGTATCACTTTTTTATGCACATAACTTCAGATACAGGCTGGGAAAAATTGTGTCTTGAAATTGCGATACATTAATGGTCCACATCTAATAACCATTTGCAGCTGAAAGAGACTTCCCCTTACCAAAGAACATGTGATTCTAGTCCTCAAAAATCATGGCAGAAGACATTGTTTTAAAATGTAGAAAATTTGCCTGAAGAATTATCTTTAATTATAACATCTAATAACTGCTGTGATGAGTCAGATCTAAAAATAAATTCAGAATGTCTAATGCTAAATATTCAGATGTTACATTAATCTCAGTAATTTCAGGAGGTATTTGTGACTCTATGGAAGGCCACAGGCCTTGGCTCTCTGTTTCTACATATATATAGAAACAAATAATCAAGACGCTAAACTGTTCCCTTTAGATAATGATAGAAGTTTGAATAGTTGTTTTTCCCCCCCTACATATTTTTAATTTCCTTTAACAAGAGAATGCTACAAATTTTCTTAGTACAAAAATAATCTATAATGCAAAACCAGAGAGGTACTTCACAACTTACTGACAAGAACTGAACAGAGTATTTCAGAGGCAAAGCTGATAATAATAGCACCAAATTAAAATAAAACTGATAATATAACACCGAATCTGTCAAATACTCAAGAAAACCCAGACTGGTATATTGAAAAAAATAGATGATATAGAATAAATCTCCTTTTATACATAGGAATACTACAGACTGGAATCCCAGATTTATTTTATTAGAGGATAGAAATTTTTCTTTACTACATACCAACTAGCTGGTTCAGTGACTTTTTGGAAAAGAAATGTTTAACCAAACAATTACCTTCAGGTTTATAAATCCATTTATGTCCCTATACATCTTGGGATCAACTCTACCCAAATTTCCTAAGAGGCCATATCCGTTGCCCAACATGATGAACTATTTACAATACCCAGGCCACTAGTACTAATTAGAAATATTGTATAACAACTTCCCCGCCACTTACACATTGCACACTGTCTTCAACTACTCTGTAATCTACTTAAAGCCAATTTCACATCATTTCACAGTTTGCATAATCCTTAACAAGTTAGTATCCCTGCCCCGTTTCCCAGGACATCAAAACCATTGTCTTTTTCAGAAAGACCAGTGAGTTTGTCTGCTTCTTTAGGAAAACCTCAGCATCACTCCACTCTTCCTCCTCTCCCTGCTAAACCAATTGACCTCGCTCCCAGGAAAGTTCTGCCTCAACCTTTCTTTCCACCTCGCTCCAGGACAGGGCGCCCAGCACCTGCTGTTTCAAAGACATTTGGCAAGAAAATGGGCAATTGAGAGCACAAAAGATTTTTGCGCCGAAAGCCTTGCCCATGCACAAGAGGCAGTGTATTAGGCGGTCATTTGTGGGGTTTGTGTTTAGAAAATGAGGGTGGTGTTTATAGAAGCACTTTCTCCCGCAGTGTGGCTAAACGGTTATTTCCTCGCAGAAGTTTTGCAAAAGATCCAGCAAATGCTTTTACAGGCAGGAAAAAGCACTCCAGTTTCCCTAGGCTGTCCTATTTCTAACAAAAGTGCTTAGCCAATTCATTTATAGATCATACACCATCCAGTTGCTTTCATCTTCTAATCTCCTGAAATCTGAATATTAATCTGCAAGCAAATTCGGAACAGAAATAACATATTTTGAACTTCAGTCACCAAGAAGGATGTTGCCCTGTTAATCTCCAAGGATTGGCATAGCAATTTTACCACATTTTCGAAAAAATCCATACAGATTTAAGGTCGAGTTCTGGATTTAATTGAAGTAACCTTTTGTACAATCTAGCTTTAATGAAGTGCAATGAAGTTAAACTCCACAGGGGCCATTAATCTGAAACACTCCATTAAAACAACTACAAGGGGAGTTTTTAATAAACAGTGTGAACTAATGCCCATGTGGAAAGGTAATTGAGAGGGAACTGGTGTCTGGGCCAGATTGTTATTAAATCCTTATCACAGGTAAAGCTGAAACCCCAAATGGCAAGCTGCCATGTGATTTATAGTGCCCTTCTCTTCCCAGCCTTAAAGAAAAGGCTATGTTTAATAATAAAAAAATCCTGTGACTAAGCTATAAAATAACTGAGCAATTACTTAGAATAATTTATACAGTGCAATACACTGACCTTGCTCTAAGCATAAAATCTACAAAATAACTTCTGTAATAAAACTGTGAACTACTAAAAGGACTAAAGGTTTAACCATTTTTATTGTGCAGAACCTGAGGGTACTATAAATACATATCACACTCCTAATAGGAGAGCTTAAAAAATTTCATCATTTTTTAATCTTAAAAAAAGCTTCTCTGAAGTCTGATAGAGCTTTACGATATCACAGGAATGTCTACTGTCCTATTTTAAAACATCTTAGTGGGGTACTAGAGGCCAGTCTTTCTAATATTGCATACACTTAGCAGCTGAACCCTAAGTCCAACATTCCAGGAAACAATGCAAGAAGTGAGAGAAGACTGCATCAGAGACCACTTTGGTTTACAGCAGTATAGTCTATATTCTAAGAAACAAGAAAATACTGTTATTTAGCTCCTGAAAGGTACGATGAAGACTAGATACTTTATTCTGATTTTTTTTAGGATGATTTGCCCTAACATCTATAACAAGACTTGTCCAGATGTAGAAAAGTCTTTAATAAAATATCAGCATCTATTATTGTTAGAACGACTCTAACAAAACTCCAGATTCTAGATGAAAACTGTAAAAATATATTTTTTACAGTTCATTTCAAAATAATTTCAAACATTTCAAAATAATTTTCTGTAAAAACCATGGAGATTACTTCAACTCAAAATGATGAAAAGCATGGCATCATTGAGCAAAATGTATCTAGTACATCACTGTCTGTCTGTATACTTTTTTCTATGCTTCAAATGTGTGCATTTTCTGTCTAAATGCTGGAATCGGGACGTGTTTTGTGACCAGATACACAGTAAGTAGAAGAGTCCTACGATGAAAGTTTGTGGAGGTCAAGTATAATCAACAGCAGATTACTTCAGCTAAAAAGAAAAGTAACCACTTTTATTTTCAGCCTGGCACTCATTCAGGTTGTAGCAGATGCCATCCAGAAGGATATAGGCTACGCACATCGTAACTGAAAGGCAGAAATTGTCAACAAGCTCGTATCACGCAGGACAAAAAGCTGTTACCTTGATTAATTTGATCTTGGTTAATTTGGCAACGTGCCTGGGGTTAGCACACTCAGTTACATCAAGTTGGGTTGCCATTGCCACCGTTGCCGGGCGCCTTTCTGTGATTTCAGAAAAGAGGAGAGAAACCCCAGGAAGGCCAATGGCAACATTCGGGTTAAACTACTCAGAAAAAAAACCCAAGCCCATCAACTTCTTCATAGCATCCAGCCCATTTCCAGTGGCTTAACGTGCACTCTCCTTTTTGACTTCTGGCAGAAACACATCTTAACGCTCTCTCAATGGAAAAAATGCCATTCTTTCACACAAATTAATCTCACTAGACGGGTGCACATGTATGTTATAAATACTATAAGCAAATCTGCACTTGTTGCTATTTATTGTCACTTGAAACGTATAGCAAATAAACACAGCAAATTCTGAGTTGGGAAGAAATTATTTCAGTGTTATTTTATGCTTCCTCGGGAGAGGGCGAGTGGTTCCTGTGTCTTTGTACCTCATTTTAAAAATAGAAATATCATTCAGTTACATCTTGGCAAGTGGACAACTCCGTCATCTTAATATGGGTAAAAGTGAAAGCTCTGTTTAAAAGCCTTGGAAAGCAATGGACTTCAGCATGTGACCAAAGTTAAATACATTATTTAAGTACGTTATAAAATAGGGATGAACTGAAGCGTATGGTTAAATGTTTCACTGAACTGTGGCCGAGAAAAGACTATTTTCAGCTTCTGCCTTATGATTTTTCCAACGCTAAATCTCAAGTATAATGAAGCCATTCCAAACAATTAAATGGGCTTAACTGTACTGGTCTCTTCCTCAGCCAGCTGATGCTTGTATTTCAATGGAGCCACTCCAGTTTGTACCAGCACAGTACCTGCTTCAACATCCAACTCGCCACAAAGATTCTTACTTAATAATGTTTAGGGGAAAAAAAATCTGTTGAGGTCTGTGAGCACAACTGAGCTACATTGCACACGGAAATACCCTACAGGACAGGGGGGTTTGGTCAAAAGAACATACTAGTGAAAATGCTGTCTCTCCTGAAAACAAAATGCTTTGCTTTTCTTGTAATTTCAGAAAACAATATTTGAATTTTTTAACTAAAAGTAATGCAGTTGTTTACAGGTTTTTAAACACTGGTATGAACACAATAATATTTCATTTCTCACAAACTAAAGGATTTCAATGTTAAATTTTAAGCTTGCTGGTTTTGAAAGGAAAGATCAGAATTCTCTGCCAAGCAGGAGTATTAGTTCTTTCTCAGCTCTCAGCACTGTCCCCTCACCACATGTTTTCCTACCCTTATTTCTCTACCATGACTCTAAAGAATCTCTGCAGCACTGACACATTGCTAGTCAGGAATGGGCAGAGCACCTGGCACTCCCTGTAGCGTTGTCTCTGGAAGGAGTCTGACAAAAATCTGAGCTGTTCCTTTTTGGGGGAGTTGCAAGACTTGTCTGGGACACTGTCAGCAAATGTCAAGAATCCTATACTCTCACCCCTAACACTGGCTTCATTGGAACATCATGCATTTCTGTACCACTTCCTTGATTAAAAGTTATTGCCTGTTTTCTTCAAAGGGGAAAAAATCAAGCTTTTTTCCTAGCTTTGCCTAAATTTCTCCAAAGACATTTCCTAATGAGCACGGGTAGTATTGATATACATATACACACACACACAAGCCCAGTGTTGAATGTAGTATCTGCATGTACAAAAAAAATCTTCAAAAATAAGTTTCACACTGGTGTCCATGTGTGTTTGCAGGTATCTACACAAACAAAATATGCAAACACACACATTTCTTTCCACTTTAAAAATTTATCTTATTTCCTGAGCTTGAAGTAAATACCAGGTTACTGAGGAATAACAATGCCTAGTCAGAAATGAACATCCTGAAATGTTCAGAACAATCTAGATATCAGCTGTTCTGTAGTTGCAGTTTCCTCCCAACACACGCATATATTTTACCATTTAAAATTCACTGCCCCATTTTCCTAGGTCACTGCAAGGAAAATGACCTAAGTTTCAATATAAGCCTGGCTGCCAGGAAGCTCCCAAGACAGATGAATAGAAAAAAAGTATAAAATTCCTTTCTGAAGGGACCTCAGCTTCTCCAAAATGCTTAAGACAAAATATGAAAACAACATCTCGCCTTTTTGGCAATCTGGAAAGTCATTCTTTTAAGCCACTTGCAGAACTCAATGTTGATCTCTCCTAAGGGGATGTCCCAGCTGAAGAAAGGCTGGCTCATACAATGCATTATCTGCATGCTACTTTTTACTTTCACAAGTGATGGACGTGTCTTCAGGTTCTGCACTGTCATGTGACAGAGTCCGATCCTCAGATAAATCCTAACAAAAGATTTCATTGACCTGATAGTATATTTTATGCAGCAGAGCTCCAGAAATGTGAAACGCCTGTAAATGTGTGCTGGGCAGTAATGCATTTTCAGAATACAATGTAAAAGTAAAAAAAAAATAAAGCTTTATCTTTACTGCCCTCTTCAGGCTGTACTAATTTTGGATTTGTTAAACAACATGCACTTCAATGCAGCAGCTCCTTAGAGCCAGGCTGAAAGAGTTTGTTTAATCTGTGTGTTTTACCCAAAAGAAGCTGTTTGATTTAGGCGGATAAAGGAGCACAAATCTATGGGTGTATGAAGATCAAAAATCTCTGTGATAGCTTCATTAGGAAGTACACTACCTGAGGCTGTCACAGTTGCAAGTAATTGAGAGATCCACAGTGAAACCAGCTCCTAAGCTTTTTTAGAACAGCAGAATCTTGGTAGTGGTCATATCAAACAGCTGTTCCATAATTTAGAAGTGTTTGTAAAGGACAGAAAGCTGGAGTCGAGCGTTTTGTAAATGCATCATTTTTCCCCTCTTACAAAGTTCACATTTCATATTAATTTTAACCATGTAGCATAATTTCCTTTTCCAAACAAAAACTTCCATGTACTATTTTTTCTACAGCCACAGTCCCTCTACTTCTTTGTCTTAAGTTTTAATTAGTACTGGTAGCTTTTTCCAAATATGGGTGATCTCACATTTCTCAAAGCATCGCTTGCTCTCTGATCCAGTGGGTTGATGTAGATGGCAAACTACTCTTGACTTGGAACTAATTTCTGAACCATCAATTCACCCCATTTCTTAAGAAACAGGTATTCTAAGATTTATAATATTTTTAATGCCAGGATTATTTTTACTCATTTTCTTGAAAACCATTAGAGTCCTTACTTTACTGTGGCATTTCAGAATTTGATATTAAAATCCCAATAACAGCTATATAAAAAGAAAGGCAACAGCAAGCTATGTTTTGAGCATATAGACTTTGTCACTATCTTATATATATATATATAATACTAAGAGCAAAACCTTGGGAGACTTGTCCATTGAATTGAAGAAGACCACGATTAAACATCCAGCCTCTACTAACAGTCACACCTTCTGAGATCTAATTCCAACTGCAAATGTCATTGCAATATTCTGGCACCAAGTTTCATGTTTTAAGCAACAATATGTCCTGTCTTTTCTGTTCATCTCTCCTTAATTTACCCCATGTTTATTCCGGCTTTTTGCCCAAGCTTTGGGCTCCCACTTTAGTCTCTTTTACTATTTTCTTTCCACATTACTTTACCTAAATCTTTCTTCCAACAATTCCACCTCCCTTATTCTTCCCTATCCCTGTCATTATCATTTTCACTATTCTTTTAAAAAGACAGAGGTCTTTTAAAAAATTTTATCCATGTCATATTGATTACTCCCAGCATGTAGAGTCTGAGCCTGCTACTTCTTAAGTCAGTAACCTGGAGGAGGATTTGGCTAGTATGAAACAGCCTGGCTCCCTTGAATTTTTTGAGCATGAGGTATGAATTGCACATGTAAAATATCACATATTATCATATTGTTTTCTAATATATACATAATATGGAAATAGCACGCTAACAGATGCTCTTCTAATAATCATAAATATAATTGCACTTTTGGCATAAACTCTGAATAGTTGTGTGTTTGCTCATAAGCAGTAAGGCCACAAGCGTGGCAAGGATTTGGCTTGCATTACATGTGACCTTGGGGTTTTGATTATGGTACATTCTTATGAAATATTCATAATTTTTTTGTCACTGTTTGGAGGGGGAAAGGGTTAAGAGGTCATAGAAAGGGGGAGTTTAAAGAAAGCAAAACCAAACAAGCACACAGTCCCTTCAGAGCTTTGTTTGTGTTTTCCAGTGTTCCTGTCTACACAGCCTACTTACTTTGGACACTAACCTGCAAAGCATTTAACTTTAAACATATAAGCAGGATTAATCACATGCTTAAAATTAAGCACATGCTTTGGTTCCTTATTGAACCAAGCCCTATGACCCTCTGACTGACTAAAATGGATTAAAATATAATTGCTTTCGTATTTCCCTCAAAGACAGGTTGTGCAAATAATTACAGGCAGTCAGGCTGCTCAAATGAGATATTTTTTTAATACCTGATCTTTAAGCACATTCAATACTTTGGTACATCAAATACAGTGACTGAGGAAGAAAATTAGCAGATGAGGCTGAATCAGTTAAAAAGAAAAAAGTAATAGTGCCTTAATACATTTGCTATCAAGTGGCTATTTAGAGAAAAGAACTTATCACCCACAATGGATATTACCACATGTGCATGTGTTTATACATGTGTTTATACATATCTTATAGTCACTGCATTTCTCTTTTGCAGTCTTAATTCAGTTTTTAAAACGTGCCAGACAAACAGATACAAATAGGACCTTGTTTGATCTGATTAGGCCAGAATGGAGAGTTTGATTTCTTTCCAAAATTTTCCAACAGTTGACCTGAAATGCATCAAAGCAACTTCCATCTCTTTTGTTTCTATCAAACTGTCCCAATTTCACCAGATCCTACAGTTGCCATGTCTTTGAAGTTTATTTGTTGTTCATGATTTTTCTCTTTCCAGTGATTAATTCAGCCGACACTCAGACTGAGAGTGATTTTGCATTTGGCTGTGATTTACTCTAGCTAAGAATCTACAAGCTCAGGAAGAAATACTATATTCTATAATTTCAGCATGGGGAGATCAATAACGATAACATCTTTGGCACCAAATACTGCAGCGGATCACTAATCACCACATTACTTGATGCTTCTGCAATGTTACTAATTGCCACGTGAACTTGTTGTACACAGAAAATTCTGAAGACTTTAAGTATACTTTGATTGTAGAATAGCGCTAGGCCTCATGTGTTGAAAGACTTTATAATCAAGATCACAAGATCCTGAAGATTTGAAAGGCTATACTCCCTTGCTAACAAATATTGTGTAACTCATCATTGGTGTTGTTTCACATAATGAGTCTTGGTTTAAGAAGAAACAAAGTGAAGTTCATACCAAATCAAACATCATTCACTTTTAAACCCTTTTCCCACATGCCTACACAGTCATTAGCTTTAGCTCGAGGTAATGAAATTCATATAAATATTGCTAAATATGTTTTAAAAACTCTGTACTTTTCTTAGTATTTTTTCCAACATGAAGAGGAACAGGTCAGGGAGAAGTGGTATAGAAACTGTGCAGCAGACAAAAAGTATTTCCTTAGTATCAAAATTAGTATCAAAAGCTTTCTTTTGAGACAGCGTTTTGTTTACTTACAACTCGAAGTAGGACACTAACAAACAATTCCTTTTCTTCACATCAAACTTTAGGCTTGGCACATGGATGATAAGGCAAATGTTCCCTGAGAAAAGAATTTTCATTCAGACCAATCCTCCAACTGCAATTGCAATTCAGGGAGCTGCAGGACAGCTGCCAGAACGTGGGGTTTCTGCAATGGGCGATGTTTCAGGCAGCGCTTTGCTGTCAGGTCCCCATCGTTACTGAATCCAAAGGGCCACTGCAGAGCCACGCTGACACACAACTTCTGAGATCCTGTCCAGCCACATGAGGCCCCAGAAAGTTTTTCTTCCTGGCACTCGGAGCTATACTAATCAGGAAATTTGGCACCGAGAGAGGAGCAGAAGGAATCCCACTTCATAAAACAAACTAAGTGAGCACGAGGGAAAACTTCCTAAGCAGGAAAATCTCTGACACGCAAAGAAAAGTTTAGGGTTTCTTTTTAAAAGCAACTAACACAGGAAAAGAGACTAAAAAAATGCTATGTATCAGTTCAAAACTGTGTGAAATATTCAGTTACTATTTTGATGAGCACCACATAAAAAATTCATGACAGTGTCATGTTCTTAACATTGCAATAGCGGTGACACATGTGGCTGCCCTTTTACTCTGTTTGTCTGATGCAGAATCCAAAGCCATTAATCTATCTTTAATAACTCTATAAAGGTTATTGACATTAGTGATTGACTAAATGACTGATACGAGCACATTTAATGAAGAAGAGAAATTGTTTTCAGAAGCAGACAGACATGCTTCCATGATGGCCCATAACTCCTTGTTGACACGGACATAAACATGCCACAAGCTCTAAGCTTTAAATTTAAAGTCTTCCCTGTTTCCAGGGCAGTATCTACCCAGTGATATGTAGGGATACCTGATCTGACTTCAAATACATTTATTTGCAGACTTGACAAGACAACGTTCAAAGTCTAAATTCTTTAGTTGATTCTAAATCTTGAAGACAAGTAGTTGTTTTCTCTTTGCTCTTGTCACCTCCCCTGCTGGCACCTCTGTCACTTCTGGGAACCAGCTCTGATGGCAATATTTACAACTGAAATCACAAATGCAACGGAAACGAATGCTGTACACACAGAAATTTTTCAAGTATAAATTACTCTTTAGTGTCAACCAACTTTCCATTATTCAACTGTAAGCTATGTAACTCATTGTTTTTGGAACTCGTGCTCAGTCCAAAGTATAAAATACAGCATCCTTAACGTGATGAAGGAAGAGTTTCCCCCATTCTGGCAGCAATGACATTGTTAGTGAGCTTTTCAACTGCAATCATTGCTCCATTGGTCACACCCCTTGCAAAGAAAAAGAGATTAGTGTTTGTCTCTGCCTTTTGAAGAACATTTAATGTCAGTAACGTTGGGTTTGGCACAAAAAGAGCTAATTTTTTTTTCTGCAGCGCTCTTTGTTACTATCACGGACCACTGTGGAATCATCGCTGTAACACATATTCTTTACCATTTTTATAAGTCACGGGTGTTTTGTGCAAAAGGTTAAGGTTTACACTTGTAGACACCTCATTTTTAAGATGGGAAAACACACTGGAGACATTACCACCTCCTCTAATCCACTGGCATTCCTAGGCCCCTCTCCCGTATTGCCTTTCTTTTTCACACTTCTCTCTCTTCTTCCTTAATTCAGCTTTTGGAGAGAACAAAAAAGAAAATTTTCCATGCTTTGACATTAACAAATCTCTCTTAACACCTTACACCTCTTCATTTTCCACTGCTGCTTTTTCCAGTTAAGCTAAATGTCAGCAGGAACTCCTTCCTCTACTTACTAGATATGCCTTCCTGCACACTTTTCTGATGGCGTAAAGAGTAATCCTTGGCTCAGATGTGACTGATTGCCCACTGCTTTGAAATAATCAGTCATCATCCCTCCCAAGGACTCTCTCTTCTCAGGGCCATTGTGTTTCTTTGATCGAATGGTCTCTCAAACCATCTGATTCTTTTTGCAACCTTTCCTTACGGCTCCAGGTGGAAGACAAACTATTCTGTTCACACACAGCAACTCCCAGAGCTATCTCTGGAATCTCACGCTGTCTGCATTCCAGTTCCTTCATTTGACTTGCAGAAATCTCTTTCCCTAAGTCCAGCTAGCTCCTGGCTGACAAATGAGCCCGGTACAGATGCACATTGACAGACACACATTTTCGACAGCTTGATTAGCATTTGGAGAAGAGCAAAACTAATCACTTTTTTGTCAAAGACTGTTTGCAGCAGAGTAGTTTTCCAAGTCACCGTACTGGGAGCCTTTCAATTGGTGTACGTCTACACACGTGACAATCTGAAGGGCAGAAAACAGAGTAACACTTGCTGCTTTTGTGACCTCTTACATATTTTTCAGTCTCTTGAAAATGCAAACCTGTATTCTAAAATAAAGCAGGGGATATGGCACATATAATCTAGGAAAAATGCTTTTGCAGACCCAAAAGCAAAGATTGGGAAGAGAGCAACCTAACTTGCTCACATTTTAATTGATCTGGCTATTCTAATCACTCAACCTGCCAGTTTGATATCACACAGGATGCTCTGCAACACTCCAGCATCCTGAGACTGAAATGTCTGTTCTTTGGCTGGTGTCAAATCCCTTTTTGCTGCTCCCTTCTGCTGCTGCAAGTCCTGTTCTAGCCTAATCTCTTGCAAAACCCATCTGCCTTTTCCCCAAGGAACACCAGTGCTTCCTGCCACCACCCGGGGGAAAACGTGGTAAGAAAGAATTCTCTTCCCCTCAGCTATACCAGTGCTAAAATGATCGAGGCTCTGGTTTTGCTCTTACACACACACTTTCCAGCATGTCTGGATAGATGTTAAGATACACAATACTCCCAACTCATTCATATCTTGAGGTCAATCTTCATCTTATTGTCTACATTAAATTTAGGTATTCAAGCACCGCTAGACTTAAATAGAAGGAAAACCATTATTAGTGTTACCTAAGTCAACTTCCCGTCTTACCTAATTTGGTCTCTAAGCTTCTTTGAAAGAGAGATCTTTCTCTGAGTTTCCTAAAGGATTTCTCAATGCCAACTGATGTCAGTAATAATGAACTAGAAAACGAGCAATCAATTAACTTTCTCACTATGTTACTTTTATTTCTATGAAGGGACCAGGAGGTTTGTGTTCAGCAGGAAAAAAGCCACATTCCTTTACAACAAGCAAAACTAATTGTATTGCCTGCCTTTTACATCAATATCCTGCATGATTTTAGAGACATCATTGGATCATTCTTCGTATACAACGGACCATCTAGCCCTTCCATTACCTTTCACTCAGAATAAAGTAAACTACCTATTTCTCCACACCTGACTAGCCTCAAGATGCACTAATAGCTTTTGCTACGTTGCACATTGGCTTCCTGCTTTGCAGGGAACTGAACTATTCCCAGTAACATGCATTTTACGCCTAGAAACCCAGTAAAAAGATAATTCACTGAAATTCATGTGTATGTATGTTCAATATAGCAGAAGTTGTCTAATATAAACACAGACAGAAATAGCATCTTTAAAAGGCTAAGGCGAGACTTCCAAATCAGAAGAAGGTTTTTTTCATATTAATACTTTTATTTAATTATTATTTATGACATGCAAACTCCCCTTGGTATCTACAAAACTAATTTCATACATAGCTTTTAGTTATAGATTTGACTCCTAAAACACTAGCAAGAAGGGAGGCAAAAAAGATCTAATGGCTCTTAGCACAGATGCATTTTTTTATTTTTAGAGACAAAAGGAAGAAGGTGGTTAAAAACTGAAACTTTCACAGCTGGATTGGATTTACTGATACGCATGATTCTGTCATATGTAACAGAGGGGTTAAGCTCAGCAGAATAAAAGCAAGATTTTCTATTTGAATTAAGTGTAACAATTTTCTAAAGTTTCCTAGGTTGCCAACAGGAATCATCACCACCCCTTCACAATTTTGCATTACGCTATACTCACAGAAATACAACAGGCATCTCCATGATATACACAATGACAGTATATGAGGGAGAGTTTTAAAATGGACATCTGAGAAGAGACAAGACCTGCAGATCGATCACCACAGTCAAAGTGCTAATAAATAAGAACCTTGAGTCAACCTTGTCGCTGACAACCCAGTCTGATCAAAGCAGTGTTGAAGAGGACTTCTCATTCTTTCAGAAGACTAAAAACTGCTGCTTACACTTAATCCCTCTATATTCAAGAGCAAACACAGGGTGGTGGCCAAACAATTAAAACTCATGCATCACTTCATATTTAGGAGGAAAAGTCCTGCTATTTAGAAGGATTTGTAAATCCCGATGTTTCAGAAGGACTTAATACTGGAGATTCCTGTACTTATATGATGTTATTGAGAGGTGCAAAGTATCACCCACACTTTGCTGGGCTTCCAGAACCAACCTGAAATCTCCTAGAGAAAGCAGACTGTCAACAATACTCCTTAAAATCAAGATTAGAAAAATAATAAAATAATAATAATAATAAATGAGCATGCAAATATTGAGGCACATCTGATCAGTAGTTACTTCTAAAAACTTTATATGTACTCTTCATGTATATGTGTGTGTTTGCATATATACAAAAAAAGTCACATACTTAGTTTCTAGCTGTGGTTTTGAAACTGGCACCAGGTTAAGAACATAAATTTCTCACTAATCTTCTTAATCATGTGCTCTGAGAAAGAGAATTTACTTAAACACAAAAAGCTAGTTTTAAATACAAATACTTACAGCTTTTGATACTCCTCAGCTAAATTCTACTGATCAGGTTTTTAAATGCCTATTTCTGCATTCTGTGAATTTCAGTTAGTAAAATTCTACTTCAGAACAACATCAGTTCTGCTTGAATAAGGAACACAATGTAGCTTCAACTGCAACAAGGGAGTGTAAAAATTACCATCAGTAAGCACTCAAGAGATGCCTTTTAAAACTAAAGTTATCTCCACAGAATGCTCTTCATCTACTAAAGCATAATTTATTTCCCCACTTTTGATGCTACTATACAACAAACCACTGGGAGGTTTGTAAGCTGGAAAATTCATGCAACTCCTGTTGTCCTGTTTAACATTATCTCCTCATACAGACCTCCACAGTGTCTATAAGATGAACATTTAAAAATATACAGCAAGCCTACACTAAGAATAGTTGATGACTGGCTTCTGTTATGACCTGTACTTTCCCTTGTGATCTTATCACTCAGGAAACCAAAGGTTCAAAGAGGCTTCAGCCATTAGGTCTCCCACTGCTCCCTCTTGGAATAGCTGTATTCATAGATACAGGGGAGTCACATGAATTGGGTCATCTTCACATTCTTACCCCTTGAGTTTCTCTTCAGAAGTAAAAATGTCAAGAGTCAGTCCAGAAATGCAGCTTGTCATACTCTTTGCCATGCTTTTGGATTTATTCTTTTGGTTGTTTGTAAATCAAGTCTTTGCCTGTTAGAAATAAGACTAGTAGAATAAAGGACGTATCAGGATGGCAGTGGCTCAAAGATGAATTGCTGAGTGACATAATTACAGTGTTATGAAGGGGCTCCTATGAGCTAAAACTTGCTTAAGTTTCCATTTGTTGCCCTTTTAAGTTTGTCTTTTTTGTGTTTGGTTGGTTTTTTTTTAATTTTTGTGTGTAAATTATCAGGAAAACTCTAAGAAAAAGCCTCTAGAAAACTTAGCCATCACAATAATATTGAAAAATTTATTCCTCAGCTTCACTCCAATGCTGGACCAGAGTCATTCTAATGTAACCTAACAGACCTTGACTGCGACATGGTACAGCTCATGTAAGTGAAGCAAAGCCCAGAATCATTGAAACGTTAATTTTTCCCAGGTCTCCTCAGAAACCAAGCTGTAGCACACCAGTAGAGACTAATTTCCCCAAGAAGTATAGATGAGGTGAGTACTTTCAAGTGGTCCTTCTCCAGAAAACAAGGATTAGTCAGCTACTAACAGTGCCTGACAATAATTTTGTCCTGTAGAATGACATGAACAAAGGGAGCCTGGCTACATACTCAGAAATAAAGCTTTTACAATAGCTTGTAATAGTGGACCAGATATTGAGCTACTGAACAAATCATGTCTGTACTAAAATGACTCCACTTCTGACTACTTAGTGAATAACTCTGAGCTTGAAATGTGTGCTAATGAAATATGCAAAAGTATCATGGATGCCCCGTTACCCAACGAAGTATAAAATAAACGAATACATGTTCTCTAAAGATGAGGCCAGTGCTTTTGGGTCATCATTCATTGAGCAAGTGCCCGTTGGGGGGCATCTGGAATTTCATATTTGATGGCACTCCTGCAGTGTTTCATTAGTTCTGTTCACTTAATTATGTCTTGTCTAAATGATCACTTGAATTTTTTATAGTGCCAGATTCTGTTCAAAGAAGCCAGTCATGCAATACTAAAGGCACACGGCTTTATCGCTCCAAGCAGCCATTCAAAGGAGCGGAATCCCTCCGGAGCTCAGTGGAGATTCCAGTGGGCACAAGCGCAATGGAATGTCATCCATCTTGCATTGCTTTTATCCAGAACAGGTGTCTCGTCATAAACTATTCCTACAGGTGCTGAAAGAAAATGAAGCATAGAGGCAGGACGACCACTTCACTTTAGACCAATTGCATTAGGCAGGACAGATACACTCTTGGCACAGCTTGTGCTGCTTTTTCAGTGTTACTGGCAACTTCCTGAAAAAAGGATTAACTCTTTCCCTGTGTATTTATCTGGGTATGCCAGTGAAGAGCCACACTTACAAACCATGACCCTATAGCAGATATGGCTTAAAGAAATCAGGTATTATGATCACAAAACACTTGAAATAATCTCTCTTTTTTTTCTTCAATTAGAAACAGTTGTGGGAGGGTCAAGTTTTACTTATGTGCTCAATCTGAAAGGAAGATCTACCTGCTGGGTCACAGAACAATTTTTTCCACATATAAGAGGATTGAAATTAAAGTCCAAAGAGCCCAGATGCACGAGTTAAAATTCCAATCCCAATACAGAATCATTTTCTCCATTGATTTCAGTGAAGACAAACTTTTACATGGAGTTTATAAAGCTCCAGCCTGTCCACCTTCCATAACACTTGCCATGGAACTCTTCTGCCAAATTCCTGCATCGATACCACAATCATTATTCAGTCAAGTACCTATGGAGCATGAGGGCAAAGGAAGAAAGGAAATAGATATTTAGTGAACCTCCACAGCATTTGCAATTCAGAGTCATTAATAAGTACAGCGGTGTAGAAAAGATCAGCAGTTCCTGCCTTCTCTTCAGCAGTCAATGTTCACTCTGTGGACCACACGCATTCCTCTCCTCCCATTTCCAGGAGTGAGAGAATGATTCTGGGCCAGTACACCTCCCCTTCTACTCTGCCCTGGTGAGGCCCTATCTACTGTGTCCAGTTCTGAGCTCCCCAGCTCAAGAAGAACAGGGAACTGTGGAAAGGGTACAGCAAAAGGCTACAAAGATGATGAGGGACTTGGGTCTTAGACTAGAGAATAGAACACTGAACGGGGAACTGATCAACACTTAAAAGTACTTAAAGGGAGGGTGTCAAGAGGATGGGCTCAGGCTTTTTTCAGTGGTGCCCAGTGACAGCACAAGAGGGAACCGGCACAAGCTTGAACACAGGAAGTTCCAACTAAACATGAGGAGGAACTTCTTTACTTTGAGGATGCCAGAGCCCTGGGGCAGGCTGTCCAGAGAGGTGGTGGAGTCTCCATCTCTGGAGACATTCAAAACCCTCCTGGACATGTTCCTGTGCAACCTGCTCTAGGTGGACCTCCTCTTGCGGGGGGGTTGGAGGAGATGATCTCCAGAAGTCCCTTCCAACCCCACATCATTCTGTGATTCTATGATAGGAGTGTGCAACTGAAAACAAATGCTGGTCCTGGGGCTTTCACAGGAAATCTCCCAGCACAAAGACCTGGACAGGCATGAAAATGTTCGCTCTGTCAGACTTTTTTTTTTTTCATTTTCACTTGTTTCAATAAAAAGCTGCATTAGTGGAACTCCAATCAAAAAATCCAGTATGACAAGGCTGTCTCTCCAAAGAGATTCATATGTTTCAGGGCTTAAATCCAAACTGTAACAGTTAGTATGAATAATGTGAGTATGATGGTAACTAGTCCAATATAATACTGGACCAGAAACTGGATTATCTCTGCCTCTGTGCTTCCTTCCAAGATTTTTAGAGGAATTCAAATGCTACAGTCTTTGCAAGTCCTTACTCTTTAAAAAACAGCTTTTTCTTGCAATTGTGAAACAAACACTGTGTACTTTATAGGTCTTGAATTTTCTTTATTACTGTAGCCCCTGAGATGGACTTTAAAAGTTATTTGAATTCAATTACATTCGTAATGAGGATGCTGAGTACAAGTAAACTTATTGCTGTAACAAGGGCTGTAGTTTACAGATGTTGTCATCTATCTCTCTACCTGGGCTGTGAGTATCAATGTCCTAAGCTCACCTTTTCCTGTTCTGCCAGAGCATGAAGAACCTCTTGATTTAAAAAAAAAAAAAAAAGCCAGTCTCTGATTTCTATTATCTTCCAGTAAAGGGCTGTAGTTGGGCAGGACAGTTTGCATATCCTACTGCATTCTTTTTTATAAAGTCTTTACATCTAACCTTAATATTTTTTTTTCACATGGGAAAGCCTATGCTGGGAAGTCTTTCACAATAAGCAAGCGCTGAAAAAGTGCTTTACTGTCTAAAAAAATATTGTCACTAAATCTCTTCTTGTCTTTTCAGATTCCCTGCAAATAACCTTCTCCTTTATGCGTGCCTATGACAAGTGAGAAGGTCAGCACACTGCAGAAACACTCCTTGTGAAGAAGAGCTGTGGTAGCCCAGCTTGTGAAGTCATCTCTGGCTGCTTGACTTTCAAGAAGCATTAGAAAAAAAAACTATCTTAGAACCAGCTTCAAAACTGCAGTCACTGCACTGTGCAGCTTTCTGACAATTCCTGCTCTGGCTCTATTTTTACATTAAAGAAACTCAGAATTAAAAAAAAAAGGTGCTGCAGTTGCGGAAAAAAAAAATAAAAAAATCTAAACCACTGCCACTTCGGTAGTTACATTTAAGCAGCTTTTCAAGGCTTTGATCACCTGCCACCTGCCTGAAGGTGAAATATGGTTAAACACTCTCAGCCAAAAGCAGTTCCTGGGAAGAAGATATTATCACTACAAGAGCAGCAAGGGGGATTGATCATAATGCAGTGTGTTGAACTGTACTTCTGAGACTTCAGATTTTTTTCCTCGATACCCAGACAACCATAAAAAAATCTGTTCTCATTGTTTTTAGTCAACTTAGATATTTTCTTTTCTACTAGGAATCCAAGATTTGGATGTGCAGTAAGAGAAAAAGAATTGCAAGTGAATACTAAATAAAGCATTACTACTAAATAAAGCATATATTAATCTATTTAAAATAACTACATCCTTCCTTTCCAACATATTGTTTGCCCTCACTGTCACAAGCAAAGCAGAGAATGAAAAAAAAAAGTCAATAGCTGCCATGGGACTTATGACTCAACCAGGCATGATAACCACAATTACAGTAGTTTGGGGCAAAATATATTGGCTGAGCGTAGCATAAGAGTTTTTTTTTTTTAATAGTCAGTTGTGACTCTCACATGCCTTCATGCTGATATCTGAAAATGCCTTTTTCTCCTCTTCCTCACTGAAAGCTTAGCTTGGAATATTGACTGTGCACTAGTTAGTAAGAAGGGAAGTTTGGTCAGCCAGGGGATGGAGAAGAACCTCAACTTTCCTCCTTATGGACAGTTTTGTATGGTGTCCTGCCACGGATTCAGTTACAGATGGGCAAATAACCTTCTGAATTTCCTTTAGCAGGTACCATTGGTTATTTTTGTTCAGAGAGAAAGAGCGTCACAGATATGAATCCCAGTGGAACCAACTTTGAAGCTCCAGAAGCACCCCTTACTTAGTGTTTGGAAACAAATCCTAAATTGCTTGTGAAAAAAAATAAACTACCTTAATACAGAAATAGAGTCCCACTCTCAATCCCTGAAAATCAGGAAGAAGTTCCCAAATATCACCAGTGTACCAGGAATACCCACATGATAGATCATTGTATTTCAGGTGATGATGAATCACGTCAGTGACAGGAAGAATCTGGAATCTTACTTTGATTCTAACTCATGGAAGTCACATAAAATACAAAGGAGAGATGATAAAACAGATTTCAAGATGCAGATTAATAAACCATCCCACCCCTGGATACTCAGCAGATTACTACACTACTTCAAACTACCAAATAGTTTGAACTGAGAGAAAAGGCAAGTTCAACTATGTTCTCAAAACAGAGAGAAAAAGCAATTCCCTCATGACTCCCAATATAAATATCCCTGAGATATCAGTACCGGCACTTATCAGTGTATTGGTGAACCCAGATCAGCACATGTCTAGTACCCTTCCTGTGCACATGTTGGTATTTCTGAAGTTATTTCCCTGGACTATGACACGAGAAAAGAAATAAGGAAGTGGGACCACTCTTAGAGAGAACCACAGACCCCCTTGTGCAATGTCAAAAGACTCTTCACCATGGCAAATTCTCATGTCACACTTTTTTGAAGATTATATTTCAATATTTCTGCATGTGAATTATATACACACAATCCCACCAAACTATTGGATTACTAAAAATCAATTTACTATGGGATTACTTAAATACCATACTATGTATCCAGTGACTAACTGCACATAGTGTGTGTGATGTTCTGACTTGAGTGAGCTCAGCTCAAAAGGCACCTGCACAAAGCTTTTCAAAGCAACTGCAATAAATTTTACTGGATGTGGGAAACCTTATAAAAATTAAATAATGTCATGCTTTATAAGCATTTCATTCAATGTGACTAAACACATGGATAGCATTGAGGATGATATTTAACTTTTTCCATGTGCAGATTTAATACCACACAAAAATTTGAGTCCCCTATTGCTAATTTTCCACCATGTGGTAACTATTTAGCTGTTTTTTAAACGATACTGAATTACAGAGTTGCATTACAGAGCACAGCAACTACCGGTGGGCGTGGGGTGTATGTATGTCCCTCTGGCTTAGCACAGGGTCACAAATACTGGCATTAAATCATGACAGTATTCCTGTTCCTGTTAACACAGGAACGAACATGCTAGTTTGCAAAATCACACAATAATGTACTTCTAAAAATAGAGAATATTAACGTCAGATTTGACTGATGCGATTCCATCAGGGTCCTGTCACTTTAATATAACTGTGACAATACCATACTGTACAGAGGTAAACATGATGTTGGTGGAAATCCCTGTTAGCATACACAGCTCAATTAAATCAAGTTAGAGGAATTTATACAGCTGTGCAGGTCCAGATGTAAACTGAGAAGAATCCATGAGGTTAGAAGCATTCACAACATGGAAATCATGGAAAAAGTATGTTTTTCAGCTTCTCTCACAGGTTAGTTTACAACCTTAATCGCTCTTTTTGGAAAGAGAAGCACTTTCACAGACCCACTGCAAACCACCACAGGAGAACGAGAAACAATCACCACAAAGACTTTATTCTTTCAGAATCAGGGATCAAGATCATTCACTTCCTGTGCATGAATGTAACAGATCTTTTTTATCTTCAAAACCACATCTTTTAAAATTTAACTAGATTTTTTCTTGTCTACGTTATATACAAATGTACAACACTTCTCTGTTGTCTGAACATGCTCCTCAAAAGCAGGAAAGGATCTGCCAGATCTTATGCACCCCAAAATTATGCACAAATATACTGCTTTACTACAAGCTTTATGGAGTATTAACAATTAGCATTAGCACCCAAATTTATATTTGCTAAGTTAGTTTCTTTACTTGGCACATCCTTGGTGGTAACACTTGCAGCAACACAACAGACCATAATAATAACATTGATAAGAATGGAACAAAGAGTCAAATTCCTAGCAAAGTGAGCATGAAGATTTTAGTTACTCTTTTTAGAAGAGTCAGTGGTAATTAATGTAGCCCTAGCCAGGTTTAATTAATTCTCTGCTAGTCATTGTCTCTCAGGTTGTGAAAATCTCAGGCGAGCAAAGATTTCTCTCGCAGCTTCCATTACACAATGTTTTTAAATACAAACATAGTAAAAGACTGAGTAGACAGTTATGAATACATCCCAGTCATCTGCCACTATGTTCTCTCTAGACACGTAACAGAGGTATTGTATTCACAGCACAATCTCCTTGAGGTAGTAAAGGGAGCAAGGTGTGAGCTTACTACCTTATACACCACTAGTTCCAGTTTAGATCTGCTCAAACCCTCCTCAAAACCATTATTTAGAATGGTAAAAGGCAAGGAATAGATAGAAGTAGACCCTCCCCTGGAAAATGACAACTGAGATGGAAGATGGTAGAATTGCAAAGAAAGAATGAAGAAAAAAGGTACTGGGGACACCTGTATGAGCAGGGAGAGACAAAAGTAGAAGGGGCAAAAAGATCAAAGAAGTATCTACTTTTATGATTCCCATTAAAAAATTCTGTTCAAGACACTGTATAAAGTACTGAACCTACTTTCATGCATCTGATCAGTAAGGTCTGTATTCAGGAGAGTTTTATGATAGAAAAATTGCTACTTTTGCTGCAGGACACAAAGGGGCTCACTTTCAAAACATATTCATTCTCAGAATATCCTTTTTCCTCAGCTTGTACTAAGACCCTTGAGTCATATCCCTGCCTTGTAACAGTAACTCCCCATATGCATTTCCTGGAGAGTATTAATGTATTTTAAGAGCCTTTTGATATGCATTGCCACATATTTTTAGCTCTTGTTGTATTTAAATGTTACTGTATTTTACTTAGCATTTTTGTTTATAGAAGAAACCTTGCAACAATTAAATTGCATGTAAACTATTGGAAGACTCAGACAGCGTCAGTCTGGCCATTCTGCTTTTTTGTACTTGATATCAGATATAAACAGTATTTTCCCTGGCTAACTATCTTTTTTGGCAGGAAGCAAATCCAAGACCATAGCATTTTTTAAATATTAATTAGTTATTACAACTACAACTGTATCAACAATCAGCAGTACTGACTCTTTTGTTAAGAATGCCAAACTCCCAGGAGCTCATTAGCAATCCTCATCTAGACAATCATTTAAGCATCACGGCTGATGAGCAGGATATGGGTCAGTGAATTAGCAAGTAGTCTCACTAAGATCACTCCACGGTTACAGCATGGCTTGTCAGGCCAAGTCCAAAATTAATGTACATGGAATCTCCAATTGCCTCTTGCTTAAAAAAGTATGTTATTCTTTCATCTACAGGCACTAGACCTTCTGCTCTACTCCATCAGCCTCTAGTGTATCAAATTTTCACAAAATATAGGAAAGAGCACTACATAGCATGCATTTATTAATAAGTAGTTTCTGTAGAAAGGGGGTTATTGTTCAATACATACATAAGATTGTTTATAATAGGTCTTATCTGACTGTAATGGTTGAAAACCTTAAAATAGCTCTTATAAAAGAACCTTCTGTATGTTACTTGCATTATAATACAAAAGCAGTTCATTAGTACCTACAGAATTACATCTCTGCAGGAGGTTAATACCATTCTCTTTCTGCTTTTGGCAGGATAATCTTTCCCAGGACTTCAAAGCTCCTCCTAGCATCCTGCAGAAGACAAAGCTTGCTGTAGGTGAAGGGAACTGAGTGTTTCTACATCATTCTACCATTTCCTTTGTTTGCAAATTTAAAAGACATTTTTGTAGAAAGCTACCTAATAAATCTATCGTTTGTTATATTATGTTCTATAATGTATAAAAATTTATCTTATTATGTAGAGGCCAAAAGGCTAAAAGATTTCTGTGTGCCCATCACCACAGAAGAACAGAAAAAAGAAACACAATGAAGTAGCCTCTCTCACGGAAAAGAACATTGTCATCTGCCTTAAAGAAAAAACAAAGCATTTCAGATCCCATCTCCGAGATCAGAGTGCAGACATCGTAACACCTAACCCAGAGAAACTGACAGCCTTCCTGCAATTTTCTGCATAAATCTTATTATTATTTTCTGCATCCCTTATGTAAATATTTGCTGGTTTGTATTATTGTAATATTGTAGTTATCCTCCTCATAACTGAGAAAGCCAACATGTATTCTCTCATTTCAAATTGCTGTCTCCTAAAGACTGCATTGATGACAAGGGATTTAAAGATTCTGAGCTCTAGGATGACACACAACTTACTACAACTGCAATTAGACTATAAAACAGAGAAGAAATGGTCATGGAGCCAACTTATCTCTGTATGAGAAAAGCTCTTCCCTGTCTCCCTAAGCCCATTACAATACCAGGCATCAATATTTATTCATGGGAAAAGGAGGAGGAAGAAGCAGGAGCATTCAGAATGGGGTATAACGCAGAGAAGAACTGCTGGGCAAATGACAAAAGAATTCTGGTGACACAGTGGGAGCAGACAGCCAGAGCTTTGCTAGCCTGGCCATCCAGCACAGAGCCAAAACACCCAGCCGTGCTGAGCAACACGCTGGCTGGAACCAAACTTGGGCTGATCCAGAGGTGAAAAGACGCTGGAGAAGCTTCACAGTGACACTACACTACTTATGCTCCTGTGGTTTTATTTCATCTGGTTGAGCTGTTATTTTCTTCACCAAACATCTGTTTGTCATCTCTGCCTCTGCTTATGGATCTGCACTGGGATAGTGTTGATATGGGAGCACTCAGAGTGAAATTAGATACTGAGCTCCTGAACATCCTTCTTAAATCATTTCCTGGCATTACTGGATAAGCTGCCTGCAACGCAGACCTAATGCCAAAAGCAGCTACTGCTTTCTGGTTTGTGATGCTCTGATGCTTGCTGGGGAAGAGAGCAAGCAGGCACTCAGAGCTGCTGGTAACTACCTTAAAATACTTGCAGGGGAAACAAGATTAACCGCAGTTATCAAAAGCACAGTGACAAGACTCTTGTAGATATAAGCATGCATATCAATACACAGAATGGAAGACTAACCTACAGCAGAAGCTTCCTTCACTATCTCTATTTCAGTTAGAATATCTTTCGGCATTTACCTTTTATCCATCCAGATGATTTCATAAATAAATTTGTTCCAAACACCCAACAAATTAGTATCATTGTATGAAAGCTATAGTCCATCCGTCCAGGCAAAGGGTGTCCAATAGTCTCTGCACATAAACTACTGAACTTGTTTCCCAAAATTGTATTGAGACCATTTCTAGCAGCTCCTGTTGAAATCCAAGCCTTAATCTTCAACAGAAATGAAAACATTCAGTTCTACTCCCAGACCTACCTGTTTGACCTGTCTCAAACCCGTGGTTTGAGACAAACAGAAGAGAAAAGCAGGGGGTCAGGAAAAGCGCTGCAAAAAAAGAAAGGGGTAGAAGAGAAAAAAGGAAAAGTAAATAAAAGCCTTCCCCCTCTGAAATTATCTTTTGCCAAAGGAAAACAAGGAGAGATTATAACTGTGGGAACAATTGGTCTTGTCAACAAGGGTTGTCAGATAACAGCTTTGGACTTGTTTAAAGTACCAGCGATGAGAACTCTAGATGTTTGCATTGTTCTGAAGAAGAAAAAGCAGTAAAGAGAAGTGTTTAAGTGTCCCTGACATATAAAACTAAACTCTGCAGTTTAAAGACAGATTGCTTTGATTCCTAGGGGCATTACCCTGCCACTTCTAAAGATCAGAGGGACTTGTGAAGCTGTGTGATTGTTGGCATATTCACCACACACAAAAACTAACTATAAAGCAAAAATGAAAGTGAACATTGAATTGTTGAGTGTAGCAGGAATACTACCTCTGTCCCTCTTTATATGGGCCGAAGACTCAGAACAGAGAAGTGAACAATAAAATGCTGAACTTTCTCATAATATATATCTGATTTTTTTCCCCCTATGTGCTGCTGCTGCTGCATTGGTCTTCTGTTTCTCACTCTCTTGTGTGTTGTCAAACCTTACACAGGCATAAAGCAGCGGGAAACAGGCGAGAAGAGTAACAGAACATGGAACACAACACAAATCAGTCAGGGAACAGCTAAGAAACCAAGGGTAAAAATTGCTTTGAAAACTAGGAATACCACAGGGAAATAGAAATTCTTCTTGGATTTTTTCTTCTGCAATATCCCATTACCCTCTATTGAAATTAGATCCTGTGTTACATTTTTATCTCCTACATCACTGTACATTTACCACCAGATTTCTCTACTTATACATTGCTCACCAAGTAGATTCCCATTATCCTTCTGATATGTACCATCCAGAGAAAACTAAAACGGATTTCATTATCTATCATCACTTCACAGAAAAAAAAAAATATCCCAAAACCAATTATGTTACTCAGTCTCTCTACAGCACAGCTAAATGGGAGGCCCTTTGGACCTGAACAGCTTTCTCAACATTAAAAAGGATGAAGATTTAAGTTATGATCAAAGTTACAAGGCCACCATGACATTTAAGCAGCTTTCCTTAACATTGGACCTGTACCCAGAGAGGTGACCTTCATTCACAGCACTTTCAGTATTCGAGCCTCAGGTACTGATGTAGATTCAGAAAAATCTAGTAAGATGATGATACTGGATTTGGCATTTAGGAAAAAAAAAAAAAGGTCTAAATATGATACATGAACCCACCAAGAACAAAATGTTTTGAGGATTTTGTATATAGCCTTCCTGAAATTTGCAAGAAATCATTAACTTTCAAAATACTCCTGATATCAGGGAAATGTAAAAGGATGTAATACAGCTAGCACAAGCAGGGCTGAACTCTTAAGGACTTGCACAAATTAAGGAAACAAGCTCCATTGCCATGGCACGGCCCATTTCCCACACATCACCGTCCTGCTAAAACAGAACATGCACGCCTGAGAAAGCTCTTATCCCTGTAAGAGGCTACTCATACTTAGGAATGCAAGAGTGCCCCACAAGTATATAAAACCCATCTCAACAGAGTCATATATATATACACAATTAGTTTCTATACATGTGAATGTTGATACATTCATACATACAAATATTCCTATAGCAATGCAAATTTTTAACAAGTGTTTCAATAGAAAACTGTTTCTGTAAATATGAAGTGTAACTGTATGTGCATGTAAGGTATGTGCAATACTCAAACACACAATATTAGTCAGAACTTTCTCCATGCTGTATGTTTACAACTAGAGCACTAGAGCCATCTATCCACTCCAATTTCAGTACTAACCTCAACACACCTTCCTCCCAGAAGCCTTCCAACATAGATGCTCAGAGATTATATGAGCAGACCTCCTTCTAATACTTCTTTTTAAAATGAGAATTTTTTTGAACAAATTTTCACAGGAAAAAAAAAACAATACAACCAAAGTTGTTTAGGTGAACACAATTGCAGGATTTTGGAGCGTTCTTAATATTTCATAGAATCATAGAATGGTTTGGGTTGGAAGGGACCTTAAAGATCACCAAGTTCCAACCCCCCTGCCATGGGCAGGTTGCTCAAAGCTCCATCCAGCCTGGCCTTGAACACCTCCAGGGATGGAAGTTATTTCTTGCCAAAGTACTTGGACATGGCTTCACTCTGATAAATACCATTCCATTATAGTGATTGCCTCACCCCCTCCCCACACATTAGCTTATGCTAATTTAAACTGTAGCTAGTATTCATGTGTTCACAGAACACAAAGCTCTCCAAGGGCTCCACTTGAAAGCAGTGGTCACACCAGCTTCCCTGAAAATTTCCACTTCTAGAAACGCCCCCAGTGGAAGCACTAGGTATCCAGTCATTATCTCCCTATATCTTCATACAGGAACCACATCTTCCTACTTTAGGAAGGAACACCTTCATATGTCAGGAAACATTTATTTACCAAGAGAGTAGTCAAACACTAGAATAGTCTTCCTAGAGAGGTGGTTGATACCCCAAAGCCTGTCAATGTTTAAGAGGCATTTGGACAATGCCCTTAACAAGATGCTGTAACTTTTGGCCAGCCTTGAAGTGGTTGGGCAGTTGGACTCAATGATCGCGGTGCGTCGCTTCCAACGGAACCATTCTGGTCTATTCATATTTCAAGGAGCAGATCTCATCCTGCTTTTTCCCCTTTTCCAGCTTCCCTCCTGCTGCAGCTCTTTCTTCTCTAAGTCAAACACAGTTTGGAAGGGAGTTAAATTAGGCAAAGAAATTTTTTGTTCCAGAAAAATTAAAAAAAAGCATGTCTCCCCCTCCATGCTTCTCATGTGTAATCTTAAATTGGCAATGAGTTTGTATCAAACAATTCCTTATACATATTTACAGGATGAGAATATACACGTGCACTTACACACATTGCTGTACTATACATCTAAAAGCACTGTCTCAAGCTAAATGAGGGAATTTGTCTTTTGTTTTCTTCCCGAGTCAAGTAGCAAATTATGCCTAAGGAAAAAAAAAAAATATAAGAGGGCATAGCAGTAGGCTGCTCTGAAAACGAGTAAATCGGAAGCAATCATGGCTTTAGCTCAGTTTCTCAAGTGCTGCTTTTTAAGTGATCTTTGAAAGACTTTGAGGGGCTGAAAAGCCTTTCTCTGATCACAGGGGATGAAGCTCAGTCTACTTTGCACAAACCTTAAGTAGCAGAAATTCTTTCATGTACCACAAGGAGGTGTGGAACACTCGGGATAAAGGGGAGAAAGCCTTCACAGAGCTAGCTGTTACCAGGTTGTGATCTATTCCATTACCCTTTATGTAGGTACTGTTCATTCTCTAATTACCACAAGATAAATTGGTGTGCAAACTTACAGTGGGTGACAGCAGCTACACACAATCTGTCCATTATTAACACAGCCCTACCTCAAGCTCTACCTATACAGCTGATCCCTTCCTGACAAAATGAAGTTGCCTTACACAAGCTTCACGTATATGATTGTAACAGTTTGTTTGTGCACCCACACTTCCAAAATACTGTTTTTTCCTTTCTTTTTTTTTTTTTTTCAGAGACATGCAGCTGTGGAAGCAGAGAGTCCATAGCCCTCCTGTGGTCTATTCCATCACCTATGTGGCTCCCTCAACTGGCTTAATTATGCACCCCTGGGAGATTTTAACACCAATTAACTCAAATTGTTCTACAAAACTAAACAACAGACAAAATCCTGCTTGTATTACTCAAACAGTTTAGAATACTTATTACTGACTGAGTGGTAAGAGGCCCTTTTGTGCCTCATTTCACATCAGTCACATCCAAAGAATTGATACAAGCGCCAGTAGGGAAACTGGAGCTCAGTGATGGAGATGCAGCAGCTCATGCGTTTAACTCTGAAAAGCCTTTTATCAACGCCTGGCGTGTTGGCCCAGAGCTGATCATCAAATGAAGCGAGCAGGATTTGGCCCACAGTATGCTCCACTTTGAAAGCACACAGCTGGGATTGCCAGCACAAGCAAATGTTGGCAATGCTTAACTCTGACAGGGATGCTCTGTTACATATGCTACGGGACTGCCCAAATCCCTGGCAGAAAATAAAGTGCCGGTGTTTAAGTAAGCAAAGATTTAGAAATTCCACATTTGTTTATTTTAGAAGCTCTAACTGTATTCCCAAGGATAGCTGCAGCACTGGAAGGTGGCTGTTCTGAGGATGATTCAGTGCCAAATGAGAAATCCTTATCAAATAGAAATCAGCAAGAGGCAATTTCTCAGATTCGTTGCAAGAATTAGCTCTGAACTGAAATACTTGGTCTTTACAGGAAATCTCCTTCTATCCAGAGTCCTGGATCACTTTTATTAAAGACCAAACCTTCCTCACTTTATCACCCAAGTACCTGTGGGTACTGGCTGTAAATCAGAAACTCAGAAGAGAAGCTGAATCTATATCATGTTTACTGTGTCTTGCTTATCTCCCTTTGTTAAAATCACCTCCTATAACAGATCTGCTGAAATTGGTCCACGCATGCTGAAGTGTAACAAATCTATGTATATTTGACAAAGTGGGCTGCAACTAGAGGAAAGTTATGAACAATAACCCCAACAAATAAAACCTCTTCCTTTATATTTATCTTTCACAAGCTCACATAAACATCTGCCCTCCTTTCTGCACCTCATGGCACTCCAGAACAGAAGAAAGTTAAGACTGAATCAGCAGACAAATGAAAGCCACCAACACTAAAAAAGACACAAAAATCCAAAAGTAAATCACAAAATTCTAAAGCAATATTGGCTTGATTTTATTTACAATGCTTCTCAATGTAACTCATTCATCCTTTCACTCTACTAACTACACAGTAACCATTTCAAAAACCTTTTTTTTTGTCCTTTTCACTAAAGCACTTTGTCCAGTGTTGGCTTTCAGCTATTAATAACAATAACCTGTAACTAATATTTATCTAAATGCAAGTCCCCAGAAGACAGACTTGGGAATGGATGGTCTATTTACTTAACTTCTGATGAGTACAAACATTCAATCTTTAAAATTGATTTATTTCTAAATGTTCATTCTTCCCCATTTTATTTTCTGACAGAAGTTACCTCTAGGTTAATAGAAAAGTAAAGCCAGAGTAGTCAGCTGCAGAATACTGAGCTGCAGGAGTTTTACTGTAAATGCAATTTCAAAGACAAGTCTTTCCCACAAGCTCCATTTCCATTATTTTCTAACATTTTCTTGTCTTTGCTTTCAGCAATATTTGAACATAATGATATTTTTCCATTTATATTCAAGACTCAGTACCCACTGAAGAAAAAATTTGCAGATAATGCAAATAATGCACATTGTCTAGTCCAGGACCTAGCTCAGGAATCACCATGTGACAGTTTGTACAGCTGTAAGGCACATCTGTATTTCTAATTCAACTTGCATGGGACCAAAGCACCAGATCTTCACAAATCATACCCTGGTTTTATACTTCTCAGCTGCAGTAGCTTCATTTTCCAAATTCCTTTATTTCTAGCTACATTTCTTTCCAACTTTAATGGGTCAAGCCATTTGTAATAGTAATCCCTATCCTTAACTGTTCTTGTGTCGACATGTTTCTCTGCAAGGTAATGACTCTGTAGGTAATCCTGGTAATCACAACTGCAGAAATATTTACCAAAAAGGAACATACATGTATGCCATGAGTTATCTGTTCTGAAGGCACCTATAACATCTGATGGCATTAGCATCACCAGTATCAGTTCAGTTTTCCTGGTATGGTAGAAATTTGTGTGTGCATGTGTATGCACATGTGGCTACGTATAACTGGGATCTAAAATGCTAAAAGGAATATTCCAAACTGGGAAAAAGAGAAACTTCCTTTTTAATCTTATCAGATTTTCGATTATTTCTACAATATATCTCACAACAACTATTTCCATGACTTTTAATCAAAACTGCAAACTTTGCACCAGAAAGGAGCAAACAAATATCAAGTTCGTTAGTAACTCATTATTCATTTGCTGACCCAAATGGTGGCACATGAACCCCCACTTCAGCTGCAACAATGATGTGAGGTCTACAGTCATCAATGTAAACCAATGCCTAATCTGTTCCCAGATGCTCTAAGTTTTCCATATTGAAATCACAGTTCTAAAACTAGTATTGTTCAGATATTTCTTATCAATCATTTTTGGTAGATGTTTTTAAAAGTATAAAACAACTGTATGCAGTAATTAGTACTTAACACACCTTTATCATCATCTGTTGAAAACACTTTCTAATTTCTGTCACTGCACACTCTCATTTTGCAGCTATTTCACTTGGATCATTTAATTCCATTAAAAAAATAATAATAATCTTTCCCCCCTAGCAAAATCTTCATTTTCAGCAAATGTGTTTTAGGGTAGCCTCAAAATTTGCAACTTCATTTTCAACACAAAAATATAACAATAATGTGTCAAGTTGATGACAAACTAATGATAAATTCCCTGTTAAACTAGATTTCTGAAGGAGTGATATAAGAAAAGAGCTTCAGGGCAGTGGTATCTGGGGCTGCATCCCTCACACAAAAATCTAAACCAGAAGAGTACCTGACTTCCCTTGATTTAACTGTTATATAAATAAAATGCTGTGTGATGGGTTGCCCATACAATAAGGAGACAGCTTGATGTCTCAGATTCCCAAAGGAGCAGCATGGTAAATAAGTTATTTCAAGCTAATCAAGAAATTATAGGAACAGAAGGCATACATTAAATTATTTTCCTTTCCAGGAATCCTCTGGAGCACTACTACACAAATCCTTATTCTCAAGAGAGAAGATACAGCAAATCATCTACTTTTCAAAAGGTGTCCCAGCTGTCAGAGAGGACTGTGGTCCTCTGATATGGTCAGCAGTAGTGTCAACACACAGAATTAACTTGGGATCAGCTTCCAGAAAAAACAATTAAATAAATAAAATTAAAAAAAAAAAAAAAAAAGAAAAAAGAAAAAGAAAAAGCTAATACTAATTTTCCTTCCTGGAATTACAAGTTTCACTTAAAATTAAAGCTCTAATGATTTCTAAGATAGAAATTTAGGAAAAATACCAGACATGGTAAGAGTTAGAAATGCTGTATCAGTCTCAAAAGCCCTTTCTACCTCACCTCATCTCTCTGAGCACACGGGTGGCCTGCGGCTGCCTGAAGAGATCAAGGGCTGACCCAGAGTGTGTGCTGACACGACCAACCTATTAGGGACTGAAGATAAAAGTATAATACAAGGAATTGATGACAGAATTTGCTCTAATCACTTCCACCTACCTTGATAAAAGAGCAAAGGAAATACCTCTGTCTCAACCATTCAACTTGGGGAAAACTGACTTGTTAGGGGAAAAAAAAAATCTGCAAAACAATGCTTTAAAACATCTGTTAAGTATTTCTTAATATATCTGTGTATGTCTTCAGTTATTTCACCTGAAGGTCAGAGAGAAGTAACCAGTGATTTTTGTTGGTTTGGTACCTAAGCACAAGAAAAGCATGAAAGATAAAAAATTATACTTGAACTCTATAGTTCAGGCTCACGAATCATTCTGAGAAATAAACTGTTGCCCAAACATTTCAGCTTATTCCCACGACTGAAATAACAGATGTGTCATAAGATAGCAGAGAGCTTTAAGAGCTTTTGGGGGTAATCCTCCTGAGAATAACCAACTATTCCCTTTAACTCAGAATTTGTATACTTAGTACTGCTGCATGCAAAGCAATTTTTAAACTGGAGTTTACTTAAAGAAGATAAGAGACCAAAGCCATGTGTTTCAAGCTCTTAGGTCTCCTAAGTACGATAACTGACTTGCCAAACAGAGCTTATCCAAGTGAAAGTGTTAAATGCTCGCTGCTTGCCTGTATTAGTTTTAAGTGCCTCCTAACACCAACTGTCTACAAAAAGACATATTTCCAAACAGATGAAAATGTCTTGCAATCTGCAACATGTTTGGAGATACACGTATTACATACTGTGTTTGTGTGCATACTTGCAGTGGTCTCAGCTGTTCCCCATCTAGGAAACAAGTTACCAGGAGGAGAATGGAACTTCATTTGCAAAGTAATAGCTTTCAAATGAAGAGAAGTCAAGCCCTTCATTTTATTATTCCTGCTATATATTTAAGTGCCACACACTCTAATAGTACCACAGAGAGAAGATCCCAAACTTGAAGAGACTACAAATTGTGAAGCAATTCCTGACAGTGTTACATAAAATAGCTCTCCACAACTACTCCTGTATGCAAACAAACAAACACAAAATCACCTATTTTTCCCAGGAAAGAAAACACTGGAGAGTGATTAACACCAAAAACCGTTTGTAGAAATAAGTACCAGGGAAAGTATTTCATTTTCTTACTTCTCTAATAATGTTCAGGAACCCAGTGCACTGCCTTTTTATCACCTTTTTCTAGAGCTACTCTAACGTGGCATGTTTTCTTTGATGTTATTAGGACCACTTAAGTTTAGGCCAGATTCTTTTCTACCATAACATTCCCAAGTGCAGGTATCATAGCTTCATTGCCAGTACAGAAACTAGGTATGGGTGGCAAAGTTTACCACAGATGAGCATATTAACATTTTAATTATTTTAATTTCACATTGGTGGTGGCATCAACAAAACTCAGGGAGCTCTACAGGACACTAGCATACAGATGTCTTTTTTGTTTGGCTTGGATTTCAGGCTATTATTCCAAGTTGCTTTGGTTTTATTTCAGGTGTCAGAAGCCCAAGGAGGTGTTCCTGTATTGATTTTACATTGAAGGGGTAGCATCTGTGAGGAGAGACCAGGGGCTTCCCCTGTTGTGGCCAGAACCAGCTACAAACTGAACCCACCGCAGGAGACAGCTGAGGACATCAGCCAAGCTGGGGGCACCTCTGTGATAACATATTTCAGAATGGATTAAAAGTGGTTGCACAGTAGTTGTGAGACAGAGGAGTGAGAAAAAATCCTGTAGACACCAAGATCAGAGGAGAAGGATGGAGAAAGATGCTCCAGGTGCTGGAGCAGATTCTCCAGCAACCTGTGCAGAAGACCATGGTGAAGAATAAATTCTCTGCAACCCATGAGGAGCATCACAGTGAAGAAGATAGCCCCTGCAACCCATGGAGGACTACACTGCAGCCTGCGAAGCACCCCACACTGCAGCAGATGGATGTGCCCTGAACAAAGCTGCAGTCCACTGAGAAGCCACACTGGAACAGGCTCCTGGCAGGATCCTTCCAGTACCTAAAGGGTCTACAGGAAAGCTGGTGACAAACTTTTTAGCAGGGCCTGTTACAATAGGACAAGGGTTAATGGCTTTAAACTAAAAGAGGGTAGACTTAGACTAGATATAAAGAAGAAACTTTTACAATAAGGGTGGTGTAATACTGGCCCAGGTTGTCCAGAGAGGTGGTAGATGCCCCATCCCTGGAAACATTCAAAGTCAGGTTGGATGAGCAACATGGTCTGGTTTAAGATGTCCCTGCTTATTGCAGGGGGGTTGAACTAGATGGAAGTTCAACCATCCCCTCCAACCCAAACTAGTCTATGATTCTATGCTTTTTAATTGGTAATAAATTAAATTAACTTTCTCCAAGTCAAGTCTGGTTTGCCCATGATAATAAGCGATCTTCCTGTCTTTATCTCAACCCACAGGCTTTTCTATCTTATTGCCTTCTCTTGTCCTGTTGAGAAGGTGGAGTGAAAGAGCAGCTGGCTGGGCAGTCACTCAATGTCAACCTGCAACAGATGCTTAAGTACTTTTACAGCCCGGATTTCTTGGGACACTTCACCATCATGGATCCTTCTTTTCCTATTAACAGTAGAGATTAACCCCAAAAATGTCACTTACTGCTATTCCTTAGACACTCCATATTATTCCATTCATTAGATACTTCTATTTGGAACATATTCAGCATTTACCTTGATTTCCATCATTTCACAAACATTTTTTCCCATGTAGCTTTACCTAGAACTATACATATGCTACACGCAGCTGCATCACCATCAAACTTGTTTGTTACACTTACTGCTTCCTTTAAGAGGACAAAATAGTGACCATCTGAAATTTCATCCAAATCTTTAAGCAATTTCTGTTATTGGATACAGATGATCCATGGATATATACTATTTTTCTCAGCTGCATCAAAAATTTTAGAAGGTGTTTTATTTGAACCAAATCCCCATTCCAAATGTTTGTGACTTGGATTTAACCAAGAAACAAAGGCAGAAAATGTCTTCTCATCTTCCCATTGTCTATTCCAAATTTATTACACACTAAGATACGTTATTTTAAATAATAAGTACTAACATTAGGACAATTCCTTCTCTAATTTAAGCCATCACTTAGTGGGTATTACTGTATATTGTGTAATGAAATCCAAATAGATGAGATCTGATATATCATCTTCACTTATAAAATCTGATGCTAAATCAAAGAAAGTAGTATCATTAATTTTGTGCAATCTACCACTCAAAAACCATTATAGCATTTTAATCCCATTTTAATACAAAATTTTAAATTGCATTTCTGTCTGTAGGCTTGAAGACAATTGTGGACAGTTTTACTGACCTGTACATTTTATGATTAATTTTGCTTGCTTCTCAAATATTTCTTCATTTTTAACTCTGCTGGTCTCTGCAACACCCCTTGCTTTGTTTAAAATATTTGCCACTGAAGGTACAACAGTTCTGAGAATTCTGAGAGGGAAATCCTCTCATCAATCCCACTTGAAGTGTATTAACAACTTGAATTTCTAGTCTGTTTACAGGCACTGCAATTCACATGCTCTCCTTCCATTATCCCTCTCACCTCATTGTCACTATTGTTATTGAGAAAGCATGCAGGGAGTTCTGGGTGCTAGTCCTATGGGATCCTTTATTTTCACCTGTATACATCTTCATCTCCTTCCCCTTAATTTCTAAATCAGCTTATTCATCCAGCTAAATGACTTTTTTCCTCTTAGTTGGGGTACATTTTCCCAATACATTCAGCAATTTACAAGTGTTTTCCATATTCAAGTATCTGAGCTCTTCAGAATAGCTGAATATACTACGTATTTTCTGTTTGAAACTGAAAAACCCACTATTATTCTTCCACTGAATTTAAACTAAATTTACTAATGATCACTTAATCCATAGTTACTGTCTCTGACCTCGTGTTTCACAGCCACAGAATTGTTTAGGTCAGAAGGGATCTCTCAAGATCCCACCCCTCGAGTCCAACCACCATGCTCAAGCAGGACCAGCTACAGAATGTTGCCCAGGAACACAGTGCCCTCTTACTCCATGAAATAAGTTAAAATAACACTAAGTCTTATTGATTCAGTGCCATCAGGCAGAAAAAAAACACCCTGGAATGCAAGTACTAGTAAAAGGTACTATAAAACTCACTTTTATTAATGTTGTTTACTAATATTAGTCATAGCTAAAAAAATTTCCAGACCATGGAGTCTGTAATCAAAACAGCTACTCTACCAACAGCACAGTGAAAAGCATCTAAAAACCTATCAGTATGTCTGGGGCTTTGTAAAAGTACAGTCACTGCAAGTCATATGCAAAATAAACTTCATTTACACTCCAGTTCAGCAACAGAGGAGAGCAGAGTTAAGGTGCAAAATGGTAAACACTCAAGCTGTCAACCTGTTAGAAGTTGCAGTCATGGCAGTATGTCTGATACAGGCAAACCCAGGATCACCACAGACAATTTGGATTTGATATCCATTCTTAATGCGTATCTACCTGCTAGAGAGAGCTGAAGTGATCAAACGGATGACTGCTCCTCCATCTAGCATCACATTTGAAGCCATAGCTGCTTTTCAGATACTCTTTCAAAAATACACAGGCTCCATCTAGTCTTTCTTACTGTAAAGCAAATCTTACAGGCAGGGTTAAGACAGCATCAAAGATTGGGTTTTGATTTTTATACCAGTAGTCAGAGTGAAAAAGAACACTTTTTTTCATGCATACACACACACACATTCCTTCCCTCCCCGCAAGCCTGGCATCATACAGAAAACAAGAGATACTGGGAGGGGAAAAAACCCCAAACTTTCTCATGCTGCTATGCTGGCTTTGACGGGGTTAAGTGAGTGCTCCTCATATCCTACAATTATACTGCCAGTTCAGATAAATGGGTTTCATTTTATTGTTTACTTGTACTTGATAAGGTTCTTGGATTGATTCCGGTGGCTCACAATGCCTCCCAGGCACAGGATGTTATTCTTACTACTGCATCCAATGCCTTTCACAACACAGTGGTTTTCTCTAAGAAAGGCAGGCGTTGGGAAACCAAAATGTCAGCAAAATCAGTTTCTCCATTTTTGCAAAACAGAGGAAAGTCTGTGAAATTAAATCAATTCTGTGCCAGTATAATAACCAGAACAAACAGAAATATCAGGAGAGCTGAAAATAAACAATTGTTTTTTCCTTCTTCTATCGGTGTTGGACAATATAAAGGCAGCCCAGAATGCATGATTCACCGTGTTAACCCACAGCGAGAGAAGGATCTAAACATGTTTCAAATGACCGAAGCTGCTCTTACGGAGCAGGCAAGTATTTATTAACTGAATCAATTAGAAGCCGCAGCAGCAATTCAGGTTCCTATAATTGAAAAGGTACGTATCTCTCTCCTCATTCATCTTCATCTCAAATACAGTTAACAATAATGTCCAGTGAACTCCAAACTTGCATGACTTTGCACTGGGAAATGCAGTGAATCTGCTTATTTCAACAGAAGGCTAAAATGAAAATTTTTTGAGATGCCTTCCTCACCTTGTCACTGACTTGCATAGGCTCAAAATACCCATATATCCCTTCATCTTACATATCATCTTCAGTAAGATGGACCTTAATATCTAAATACCCAACAGAAATGCCAACAATATTGCTTACTAATAATAAACTATTTTAAGAACTTCATTCTTTAATTAATTCAAAGAAGCCAGAGAACTGATGCATTATTCTCACATTCTGCTGATTGTTTTGAACCGCCAGAAGTGGGCCCATCTTTTTGGAACCTGTAGAAATTCTTCCTGGAATAGCAATGCACAGTATTTCTGCTTATAGAATCAGAATTGTCTGGGTTGGAAAGGACCTTTATGATCATCTAGTCCAACCATCAACCTAACTCTGATAAAAAGCATCACTAAACCATATCTCTAAGCTCTATATTAACCTGTTTTTTAAACCCATCTTCTCGGGCATAAGCTGGAACACAGGAAGTTCCACTCAAATATGAGGAAGAACTTCTTTACAGTGAGGGTGACGGAGCCCTGGAACAGGCTGCCCAGAGAGGTCGTGGAGTCCCCTTCTCCGGAGATTTTCAAGACCCACCTCGATGCAGTCCTGAGTGATGTGCTCTGGGCAATCCTACTTAGCAGGATTGTTGGACTAGAAAGGAAGGAAGTTGGACTAGATCTCTAGAGGTCCCTTCCAACTCTGTCAAATCCGTGAATCTGTAAATACCTCCAGGGATGGTGCCTCAACCACTTCCCTGGGCAGCCCATTCCAATGCCCAATAACCCTTCCAGTGTAAAAATTTTCCCTAATGTCCAATCTGAACCTCCCCTGGTGCAACTTGAGGCCATTTCCTCTTGTCCCATCACCTGTGACTTGGGAGAAGAGACTGACCCCCACCTCTCTACAAACTCCTTTCAGGCAGCTGGGGAGAGCGAGGAGGTCTCCCCATCAGTCTCCTTTTCCCCAGGCTGAACACCCCCAGCTCCCTCAGCCTCTTCTCACAAGACTTGTTCTCCAGACCCCTCACCAGCTTCGTTGCCCTTCTCTGGACCTGCCCAAGCACCTCAACGTCTTTTTTATGATCTTATCAAGACAATGTAGACGTCACTAAAATAACTAATGTTTCAAGGTATGTTCCTGCTTTCTGTGTGAATTTAGAGAATGATTTAACTACATGAGTGTGTCCCTAGGCTTCAGCTCTGATTTTTATACATATACTCTGGTCATAATCTGCTAGGACTATTTTAAACTTCTCCTAACACTTTCTTGAATCTCATCCAGCTCTTTCCTCCATGTTACCCTGCTGTAAATTGGAGATGGGTGCACAAAAGAACTCCCACACTGCAATAGCAATCACCTTACAACACCTCTATGTCACACATCCTGCCTTCCCAGGGAATCCTGCCCCACAGAAAGCATCTGAGACCTAACTGCAAAAGTGGTCAACGCTGACAGCAGTATCCATCACACATTATCTGCCACAGCTGCCTTTACCAGAGCTTACCAATCTTGTAGCAAAGGGAACAGAGCAAATCATGTGTTATGTCCTCAGCTTCCACACCTCAGTAGCCTGTGCGCTCGTGCAATGTAAAGGAGATGGTTGTTAAAGTCAATATTCTCATCTGCAAGCTATGACTTGCTAGGGGAGCACTAGGGTAATCACAGCAAGTATAACAGGGATCACAAATCAGAGCCTTTACCAACCTAAGAGTAGTATTTACTAGGACTAAACACACTGCCCACAGAGTTCATAACCTGGCAAGTAGGAAAGCCAGGGAAGGTGTTTTCAATTCTGCCTTTCTTCAGAAGTTACATCCTTCCTTCCCAAAGGTCCACAGAGCCCCGATGAGGATACACGCTGCTGCACCCTCCATATGTGTACAGAACAGACAGTAGTCATTGTTGCTCCTCAAATCAAAGTTATACTAGTTTTTCTAGGCAAACTGTAATAGCACCATGTGGGAAAAAAAGAGAAAGCCCTCCCGAGAGTGCTGCTGTCACTAGGCCTCAGACCCTGGAGCAGGGTATCAAATCCTGGTCTCTGACATACTGGATGATCACTTAAGTGGTATGATAAAAAGGTGCAAGATGTTTGGCTCAAGGGATTTATGTCAAGTGGGCTAGTTTAGAAATATTTTTTAAAAAAAACTTTTTGGCTTATTGTAGAGCAATATGTTCAGCACCATCTTCCTACACTCAGGGCCAGTTCTCTTATACTCATGAGGAATTTCACACCTGTGCCTGAGCTTTCCTTTCAAATTAGCTGCTCATCAACTCTATTACTAAACAAACATGAAGCAGCTGTAGCGCTCAGACTATGATTAAAATTAAACCCTTCAAATCCAGCCTAGCTTAGAGAACCTCTGTACAGTTGTTCTCAATTGATTAACTCCAACTGGCTCACTACTAAAACTAATCTATTAATTTAACAGTCTGAAAAAAGCTTTAAATAAAGAATTTCATATAAAGGGGATCCAAATGATATTTCAAGTAAAACACAAAATGATGATGCCACTAAAATACTTTAAGAAAAATAATTTACAGTTTTAAATTGCCTTTTTTTGTTGGTGTTTTTTTTTTCCCCTTAGAGCAGTTAAACCATGGATTATTTTATTGATTCAACATTCACTGTTTTGCTTTGCACAGCACTGGAAAACCAGAGTAATGCTTTTATTGGCCTTCTAAGGGAGGTAACAGAAGATGCTAGGAACTACAAACCAATCAGCCCACTATCAGCTGCATACACCACCTGTGGCAAAATACTGAGTGCCTACCCGAGGGCTGGGTTCCAACAAGGCTACAGAATAGGTTTTCGATCTTCACTTTCCAGAATATGTACCCCCTCTGCACAGTCAATGAAATAAAGGAAAGGACAAATAGGGATGGATGATCCACAGGTCTGTATTACCTTGTTTAATCATGATGGGATGCATAAAATTATAGAGTCAGAAAGCCAGCCACACAGTTAGGCAAGCCAGTCTTCCACATGAACTTTCAAAACATTTCAGGAAACCTTTCTTTGCCTGTACAATTTCTCCTTAAGAGAAAACATGAATCTACACAAGGACTGAAACTCATAAATATAAGCAATAGTAACCCAATCACATACTGTCCTTTTGCTTGTTTCTATTTTAGGTTGAAAGGTTTTGCCTCAGGATCCGTGCCATTTTTACTGGTATAACTAAAGGGGGCTGAATCCTCTCTGTGTAATGTTCTAGTTAAATTATGGATATTTCACTGGAACCTAAACAGCCCCATAAATGTATCTTCATTAGTATTCTCATGACTCCATTCTCCACCTGGCTCACAGACTTCAGCATTTAAAGTCTGCCACTATCTTCCCCACAAGATGGAGCTGGGTGTGGATTCGCTTTGACGCTGTTTCCATCCCATCCTATGGTACAAAGTACACATCCTCTCAGAAAGAAACTCACCATGGTATTTAACAGCCCTGAGACAATAGCCTGAGGCACTGTGTGATCCCAGCACTAGGGATCTGTCTCTGAGCCAGATGGACACATCATAGAATCCAAAAACTGGCATACAATTGAGGAAACTGCCTGACTCGGTCCTCGGGGTTGAAAAATTTAACAGCCGTGCCAAATTAATGTTAAAAAAAAATAAATAGAGAGATGTCTGTAGCTCTTCTGTGGGAGATGGAAGAGAAAAAAAAAAAACTTCTGTGGGTTGAGTGTGCTTCAGAGATGAATGAAGGCACCACACAGCATACAGCCTGTGTAGAGAATCTTCCTACCCTTCAGGAGAAGGAACAGGAGACCCCAAGGATCTGACCCTTCAGACATCACCCGAGACAGTGGCTACGTTGCATTTCTCATGCCAAGAGCAGACCACAACCCCTGCAGAAGCCAAAAATCATGTCATCCAGCCAGGATTATTCCCACACCTCTCTGTGGGGAGATGCTTCATGGAGGCATAAGACAGTACTATGCATCCAGACAAAATGAGCACTCCGTCATCAACATCATAGGAGGCATCTTTAAAAACAGCTGCCTCAAGCTGTTCTTCCTCTTTCCACTAGCAAGGGGCTCACAGGTAACCCTTAGGAAACCACACCACCTTCAGGTGACTTTCCTTTGAATTGCATTCCTACACTGACATATCCCTCTGTGAAGGTATCAATAGTACCAAGGCTTAAACTTATTTTACCCTGAAAATCACTAATGTCAGAGGAGAGAGGAGTAAGGTGCAAAAGTTGGTAAACACTCAAGCTGTCAACCTGTTAGAAGTCTTAGTCACGGCACTACCTCTGATACAGACAAGCTGGGGATCAACACAGACAATAGAGATTTGATACATATCTACCTGCTGGAGAGAGCTGAAGTGATCAAATGGATGACTGCTCCTCCATCTAGCATCACATTTGAAGCCGTAGCTGCTTTTCCAATATTCTTTCAAAAATAAACATCACTGCTGCCAAGTGGGGGGAGTCTTGTCACATGCCCCCACGTGCAGGAGAGGAAACAAGATGTGGCACTTGCAAATATTCTCAGCATCTCTTATCAGCACCCACACCAGAAGAAGCAGAGGGAGAAAAGGCCTGGCGCCTTTAGGTTAGAGGTGTGAGATAGTTGCTGGGTAAAAGAAGGGAAGGAGCAGAGGAACCAGGAGCCTGACAGCACTCTCTCCACTGGTCCCTTTGTAGAGTTGTCACTGTACTCGGTGGAGGAACGCTCTGTTTGCATGGGTGGGTATGGCTGAGCTGGGTCTTACACTGCCACAAAGCTGGGATTTTTAATAACTGTATTGCCTTGGACTCCTGATGATTCCACAGGGTGCTTTTTTTTCCTCATTGCCTTTAACAGCCGGGTGGCAACATGGCCGGTGTTTATGTTTGTTGTCTTCCTGCGAGTAATCTGTCTCAGGCCATAACCCAAGCACGACACGGGAGAACAGTAAGTCCGAACTGACACTGAAACTTTCCAGACTGCTGCAGTAAACTACCCTGAATAGCGTTTCAAACAATATTTGAAAATATGATGTGGTTGTGAACCTTGACTATTACACGCTGCTACCAAGAAGGGCTGTCCTTCACACACTCTGCCAACCCCTGAGAAGAAGCCTGAACACCCTCTCTTCTTTCTCAGGTCCCAGCGCAGCAGAAGGACTGAAGGACTATTAAGAGCAGCCTGGGTTGCAAGGGCTCACTTCTTGCCTCACACCCCAAGACTAACAACATTACTTTTACACTAAAAAACAACTGTTCTACTTAGATAACATGAGCCTGTTCCCTGAATTTCATGCCATTTGAGAAAAAAGAAAAGAAAAAAAAAAGAAATGACTGTTCTTTTCTTTTTTTCATTTTAACTTCAGCCAGCTGCACTTGCCATCTTCTGGCATCCTGTTCCTGGGTGAGGGGACCACTTATTGGGACAGACTGGTTGCCTTACTCAGAATAGAGGGGACCTCTCCATCTCCAGGGGAGAATGAGGTGTATGCCTAAGGTGTGCATAACCTACATATCTGACCATAGATCCATAGATTGCCCAGTCCTACTGCTGAGGCCATAGGCAGGTGGTATTTCTTTTAACTAGGCTACTTGTGGCTGGATACTGAAGAAAAATGTACATCCTGTTCATGGATCTAGCAGAGCTAGACATTCTGTACCTCCCAGATATGGTAGTTCTGGACACCTCAGGCAGTGACAAAACACGAGCTAGAGCTTGGTTGTCTGCAACAAAGACAACAGCAACAGTGGGCCTTGCCAACACCAAATTATTCTCAATCAGATCAAAGAATGATTCCTACCCACCACAGGACTAAAGATCCAAAGCAGGGAGAATTTCAGGTCTAGTGCTCTGGACCACTCACAGCAGATCCTCACAGACACCCTGCAGGGCTCCACCCCTCCCAAACAGGCCACAGAACAGCATAGATATGGTTCAGTGCTCCATTAAGAAGTTAATTGTATAAATTATACTCCATCCATTGCACATGCCAGAATATTCCCTAGATAGTTCCCCTGGACTCCACTCCAGTCAGCCAGTACTCTGAGATGCACTAAAGCATCTTAGCCAGTCTCACAGAATTCACCTTTTAAGATCTAAAGCAGATCATACCTTGTCACAATGTAGCTTCATGAAGCTGTGACAGCAAAAAGACTATTTTAATCTCTGGCAAATTAGATTGGGGATTTTCAGGAGCAGGAGAGACCCCTCCAGCAAAATAAAGCTTAATTGGGGGGAAAATAGTTTGCACTGCACCTATGCTGTAAGAAAAGCATTAATGTACACTGAGAGTATGTCATGGGGAAAACAGCCTGAAAGCAGGTGATGCAGACTGAAATGTTCCCTCTCTTTTTCTCTCAGGATGAGAATATGGGAGAATCAGCAGTTTCAATTCCCACTCACTTACCTGCTGTGGCAGGACACAAGCCAACAGATGTTGCCAACTCTAAGCACTCAACAATCATTAAACTCACAACAATAGCTTTAGAAGCAATATGTTATAAAACAATAGATACGGTCTTCTTTTGTTCTGCCTTTCAAATTTTAAACACTTACAGTCAGGTTTTATGTCTCTTCTTCATAACCACGAGGGACAGGAATTCTGGACTCCATTGTATTTTTTCAGTGGAAGCTAAAATCTGACATCATGCATTCATTCAAGTTACTGAAGCTTTAAAAAAAAAAAAAGTCAAGCTGCATTAGGATGGTGAATGCTGCCATCTCTGGCTGACACATTTCAAAACAGCTTCCATATACTGAGCTATGGGTTAGAAACTTTATTCCTAATGTCAAGAAGGAAGAGATGATTGTAAACTCAGAACCTGTTTTGTTCTGCTTGTACTGCTTTTAGAAAATACAACGTGAAAAGCTGAGCAAACCAGACTTACTAGATGTGTGACGGACAAAATTAAAAATAAAAATACAATGAGATACTGATAATCGTTCTGATTCAGGCAAAGATCAGGAAGTTCTCTGCTTGTTTTTTATCTCTTTAATTGTCTCAAAAATCTAATAAATATCACCATGATTTAGAGGCTCTAAATAAAAAAAAAAATAGGACGGTCAGAGTACAGCCATCACAAATAAGGACGAGATAAGTGTATTTATTTCTTTTTTGTATTTGGCCCAAGAAGAAAAAAAATACCCCAGAAGTGGAACCACCATCACTTACATTTTACATACCTACAAGGAAGTGAGTGGACAGGGATAATGCACAGCTCAGAATTCCCTCCTCAGCAAAAAGCTTTTCCTATCTTTGCCTAGACTATACCTATTCTATACACAATAGTCTACAGATCTCCCTTCCAGCTCCAGAATTGCTAAGTCCATACTTGTAAAAAAGCATTTTTTACAAGACATTCACTGCCACCGCATTAGGAAAAATTGCCTTTTTGTGGAAGAGCATCTGCATTCAGGACAAATTACTCAGAATCAGGAGCTATGGAGGATAAGAGAGGAAAATCACTTACAACAGCTCTTCAAATTCAAATGGGCAATGAAAACAATCATAGCGGGTAAATGCTCCAGTTCCGTTAGAGGAGGGAAAAAAACGCAGAAAGAAATTATATGGCAATCCTGGGGGAAAGGAAATGTAATTTACAAAGAAAAAGTGTACAGCTTTATGGCCAGGAGGACAGCAGCACTGAAAATGAACACGCTGCCACGGATTCATTCTCCTTTTAAGTCCTGCCAATTCATATCTCATTGAAATAATAAAGGACACCCATGTAACCCCAGAGGATGTGGAGTAAGAAAAATATATAGCCCAAAGGGAAGTCACATACTCTTGGAAGGGTGAGGGGTGGAGTCTACTTCTCAAAAGGAATGCTACGAAGGTGAGTACACCCTTCCTAGACCATGCAAAACCACCTGTTTATTTCTTACCAAGTCACAGAAGAAATACAAAAAGGAAGCAAACCTTTTTGAAACACTCAATTAAAAAAAAAAAAAGCAAGTTAAAAACTAGTTTTTAAATTAAACTTGATTATAGGCTAACAAAGAACAACTGCAACAGCGCTACATATACATGAAAAGGCAAATCTTTCCCCATGGATTCTGTGCATTTCCTAATGAGATAAACAAACTCAACCACATGTAACAAGGGAAACAAGGCTCACTGGAGACAAGAAAAAAGCATGTCCCAGCGAGGGAAAAGCCTGCATATGAATGCATAGCACAAAGCAGGTAACTTGCCACAAAAATCCTGTCATGTTTCATTTATAGTTGAGTCTACGTTTGGCACATGGTCCCAGTGAATAAGGGACGGGGTTTTCAACTACATTTGCATCAAGCACACTAGCTATTTGTCAGGAAACATCAAAAACCATCAAATACACCCAATTTACAGAATCAAATTTCCATCCCATAAAAACTGAAATTACATTATATAGCAACAGGTTGCTTCTTAAACACTGGAAGAAATGCAGTTTGATTTTTCACTGATTAGTGTCCTATGATTTACTAGGAGTAAGTACTTTCCTCACAGACTCCTTTCTGTGTGAGAGTCCTCTCCCACCTCAAGTAAGAATGGGGTTCATATTGCAACCCTCTTCTCCATCAGGAAGTTAGAGGTCTTTTTCCTCCTCTCCTAACAAGAGTTTCAGAACTCAGAGTGGAATTGTTGTTGTGACCTCCATCTGTACATTAAATCAGAAGAAAACTGGCCAGTTTAAAAAATATTGATAAAGAAACAGACTAGTTTGATATTGATAATATCAAAATATTGATAAAGAAACAGGCTGGGAGACAAACTTGTTCATACACACACAAAAAAAATTTCCTTAGTACATCAAGATAAAAATCAGAGCAAGTAGCAGAAAAGAATATCAATTTGCAGAAGTACACATGATAAGGCACTCGGGAGGACAAGCAGAAACCAGAAGGCCTGAGCCCAAGGAAACACCATTCAGAGCAGGCACCTGCCTGAGGCCACCGTACATTCACAGTTGCCTTTTCATTTCTCTTGCATTCCCTCAGTGTCCAGCAGGAAGGAGGGATTTCAGTGAGTGCTCAGCCCCTGTTGCCAAAGTGTAAAGCAGGGTCTCAACACCTGGAGCAGCAGAGACTGAGATGGGCTGGCCAGCTACAAAAACTTAACCACACAATAACTTTACAGAGCGACAGCTCAGGCAAGGCAGAAGAAGCCAAGAAGCCACAACCAACACAGGATGCTGAGGACTGGGAGGTCTGAGCTGGTGCTCCATCCTGCCCTCAACAGGCTGAGAAACCCTTCCTATTTTCCAAATACTCTACCTATTGTACCATAAGCTGAGTAGTAGAAATGCCATTTTGAGACTATTCACTTACCTGTGCTAAAGATCCAACAGTAACATTTTTGGTTATAAAAAAAGGTAATTTCAGGTCACATTTAAAATCTAAAATTCATAATAGAAGCATTTGCACAATGCAGTATTAAAAATGCCAAGAATCAAACTAGCTATTTTTTACAGCTGTCATGTCACTGCTGTATGAACTATCGTGTCCTGGGGATGCTTCCACATCAACACAACTGCTGCTGAACATTATGAGAAACCACCGCAACATTCCAGTCTACGTACTTTGTCCCACTGGGGAAAAATCAAAATATAGTTGTCCTGCTTCTATCTCACATCAGATTCCACTCCTTCTGTAAATGCGTAAACAAAACCGTATCAATCTTGGCTGTTTCACCAGTCGGCAGCTTAGATATTTCACTAGGGCCCCATACTTATAAATGAAAGCCAAAAAAAAAAAAGCATATAAACTATCTGTCAACTCTGCTATCCAGAGAGCTAATTCAAGTTCCTCTGGTTTGGGGAGGTATCAGTCTATTTCCTAACAGAAATAAACAAGGCAGAAGAAAACTCCAGTGCCCAAGTTTTGGCCCAGGCTCCTATGACACCAGGCTGGATTCATGGAAACTCGGTCTCAGCTCCTCAGTTCCATCAACCCTGAGCATCTATAGGAAACGTTGTTTGTAATGATGCCCTTCACACTTGAATGATGAAAATGCACATTTTGCAAATGACACCTCAGCCAATCTGCCCCATCTGCATGAGAGACGGCAAATGATTTCACTCTTTAGGCATTCAAAATAAAATGCACATGCGGCAACTTCCAAGCTGGCAGGAAAATCCAGTCATTAAAAAAGTGATTTGTTTTCTACACTCGCAAACACAAAGGCTCCATTTATTTCCATTGCCATAAAGAAAATGAACTGTTATGTTTTTTTAAACAATCATAGCCAGCACATTTTGGAAATGTTTTAATTTCAAAAATACTAACTAGCAAATTAGAGTTTAAATAGCTTTTCTAAAGAGCTACCATTTTAGATACAGTTTTCTGATTGATGGCATCTTTTTGCCCTGTGGGAAAAGGTTTTACTGTCCTCTGTATACACTGTAGGGATGCCTGTTTGTTGCTGGAGTCACTAAATTAAAGAAGAAACCTAAACTATGTGACTTTTAGATAAAATCATATTCATTAACAAGAAGATACATTTTACATTATGGGATCCTGAAAAAAGGCTACATTTCTTTCAAAATTAGAAATTTATGGTCTCTGCCTTCTGTCTTTCCATCTTTCTCTTCATAATGGGGAAAACAGAATAGCAAATAAAGAAAATAGCAAACAGAACTGATATAGCCTCTTCTTAGAAAGCTTATAAATATGTTTAACTTTACACAGAATGACTTGCTTAATTGAACTCACTGGGACTATTCCCAATGCAAAAATGTAAGCATGTGTGTAAATCTTTTCAGGATCATGATGTGTAAGGATGATCTGTAATGAAAATAAAACTAGTCTCTTTTTTTTTCTCCAAATTTCTTTATCTGCATTTATTTTTGTGGCTATAGCAACATCTGGTGGACAAAGAGTAAAATATAAAGACACGTTCATCATAGATCTATGCATTAAAATACAAGCTGGTTTAATGTTTGGGTTTTTTAAATTAACAAGAAAACCCAACAATTTAATTTGGATAATTTTGAATAACTTTAAAGCTATTACATCTCTATATTTTTAACCAAAAGTGGTCAAGGCACCTTCATTTCATAACATACTAAAATACTACCTTTTTCTCTCCCATCCTTCCTCTCAGGCAAGTGCTTGTATACTTTGGAGTGCTGGCGATGCTGTGTCAGTGTACTGTGGCCCACTTTGACAAGAGCATACAAATACCCCACAAATGCTAAGGTTGCACAGTGAAGCAGACAAAAAATAAGATCGATCATAAATAAATCACTGAAGTTAGAGTTAAGTAAAAAACAAATAAGCCCTGTAGATTTTTCCTACATAGAAACAAAGCCTAGAAAAAAATCAAAATAAAACCCCAAAATAACCAAAAAACCCCATTGTAGGGCAATTTAGCATTCAAGTGGGAAGCTGAGTGATCAGCACACTGACATTCTTTTTGCTTCACTCATTTACTCTGTGGTTTCTTCTAATTCCTATGTAATTGCTCACCCCCTTTTCATATACCCTTTACTAAAATTCTTCCTTTGTAAGTACACATGTTTAGAACCAGCAAAAAATTTACCAATAAAATTTATTTATTTACAAATAAAATTGGAGTTAAACACAATTATAAATATATATATATGCTAAAATTATTTGATGCTGAGGTTAACCTGAATTAATTTCCAAAGGGCTGGAGACATGAAACTGCAGAACAAAATACGAATATGTTGACTGAAATGTTTTAACAGGGAACGAACTATCGTATCTACCACCACAAATAAGGAAGCAAACTAAGGAACAACCATTCTATTATTGCTTGTAAAATTCTAAGACAGTATCAAAAGAAGTCTGGCATTAATCTCTAGAAATGTGAAATGAGGGTGAAGTTGAAATCAATGGATGGATTGCTGGTAGCCTGGCTAGGTATCTCAATCTTGTATTTGGAAACCTGGATCTTTTCTGGTCCTTCACATAAGTAAGATATCACCTGACTGGACGCAAGAATTTGCTAATGCAGTACTTCCCCAATTGCAGCTCCATGCAGAGATCAAGAGGGGTCAGCAGGTTTCTGTACTGCCTATTTTTTTCAGCTTTTACTGCAAGAACTAATTGCAAGGTGCAAGTTCCTGGGACTGGTAGGTCAATTAATCAATGAAGTCACATACTGTCTAGTAAGCACACTGCTTAAAGTTACCCACTTCCCTTACACTAATCAAGGAGATTACTGTCTGTCACTAACAAACTGCAACAGACGAAGACACTGGCAGGAGTAACATACCAGAAACATATTCTGAATTCACATGTATCAGCAGCTTGATTCACATATTGCTTTTGCTGACAAGCCCATGCCTCCTCCCAGCCACCTTCTTCCCAAAGCTCCAAAATGAGAGACTTGCCAAAACCTCCTGAAAGTCCATTACTGTTGCTTTCATTTTACATGGCAGGTGTAACCACTCCAGCTTCACCAATAAAATGGGTTAGTCACATTAGGCACATAGGGACATTGAAAGTTTTTTGGTAAGAAGTGGCAGGGTTTGGGATATCATAGTATCTGTGGAAGACACCTGCAGTCATCCACAAACTCCAGGGTCATTCACAGGGACATTATATTTGCAGAGTTTTATCACCCAGCCATGATTTCTGTGATTTTAAAGTCCTTGATGTAACCCTTCTTTCTTACTTGTAGAAGCTACCTTTGAGATGCTGAGAGCTTGCAAGCATAGATAGACAATGAAATCAGGAAAAAGAAGCAATCCAATGGCTGCATGTGTACATATAAGACAAGATTTGATAGAAATGGCATCTTTCATACGAACAGCTAATATAATCAGCAGACAACCTTTTGAGCACACAACCCCTTCCATTACTGTGAAGTAGAAAAAAAAACCAAATGAGCAGATGGGTCTAGAGCACAAGTCTTATGAGGAGAGACTGAGGGAGCTGGGGTTGTTGAGCCTGGAGAAAAGGAGGCTGAGGGGAGATACCTTCTTGCTCTCTATAACTGCCTAAAAGGAGGGTGTGGTAAGTGGGCAATAGGACAAGAGAAAATGGCCTCAAGTTGTGCCAGAAGAGATTTAAATTGGATATTGGGAAACATTTCTTCACAGAAAGTGTTATTGACCACTGAACAGGCTGCCCAGGGAAGTGGTGGAATCACCATCCCTAGAGGTATTTAAAAGACAGGTAGATATGGTGCTAAGGGACATGGCTTAGCAGTGGTTTTGGCACTATTAGGTTAATGGTTGGACCAGATGATCTTAAAGGTCCTTTCCAACCTAGACTATTCTATGATTCAATGACTAAACACCAATTACAAATTACTGCTCTAATTGGGAGCCTAATGTGCTAATAAGACCGTTCCCCAGAGAAGGAGGTGCAGAACCTGTTGAGATGGTGATATGCTAACTGTGGTTAACTTCGTGAGACAAAGGTGGTTATACCTGAGGTATATTTTACTCTGTGGAACACCAAGTGCCGGTCAGGACGGGAAAAACTGTGAAAAACCTCATTTCACCCCTAGTTTGGTGCACTGGCTTGACTTACCAGCTTCATTTCCCCAATTTCCCTCGAAGCTGTTGCTCCTGCTTCTGCCAGACCTGCTGCCTGTGGCGGAGGGCACAGCTCTGCTCTGTGTCCGTTAGATAGACTTTTAAATAAGACACATTAATGAACAAATTAGCACCACACACTGTAGAAGGAGCCGGTGTTCCTTGGCGCTGGAGGTTTGCAAAGCGCTAGAGGCGCCAGCTGTGCCGAGCCAGCCTTAAAAAGGGGTAGGCGCAGGAGGGGCTTAAGAGTAGGGAATTATGGGAATTATGCTCTTAAACGTAATTTTAAACTGGTATCGTTACATTTTTTCCCTCAAATTCTGTGCGCGGCCGCCGCGAGGTGTGATGAGGCGGGGCAGGGCGGGGACCGCGCGTGCGCTCGGCGAAGGGCGGGGCGCGGAGGAAGGTTGTCCCTCCGCGGCTCCCGTACTGCCGCGCCCGCCGCAGCCCGACATGGCGGAGTATTCCTGTGTGAAGTCCACCAAGCTCGTCCTCAAAGGGGCCAAAGAGAAAAGGTGAGGAGTGAGGTGTCTGGCCTGAGGTACCGGGGTGGGCTCTAGTGGCCCGAGGCTGGAGGGGGTGAGGCCGTGGCCGTGTGGGAGGACTGGCTGGCTGTGGAGGAGCCGGGCCTGAGGTACGTCCTTACTGCTTCGCATCTTCCTTCGCAGCAAGAAAAAACATAAGGAGAAGAAAAGGAAGAGGGAAGAGGATGCGGCAGAGCAGCTTGATATTGTCGGTGAGGAGAGTGTGGAAACTGTAGGGGATGGCAGAAGAGGTTGCTGTAGGACTTTGTAAGCGAAGTGTGGGCCCTGTATGGGTTTATAGTTATTTCTCACAGCATCTTATTTGTATGTTGGGATCCTATATGGAGCTATGGAGCTTCTGACACCAGTGGGTTGGATTTTCCTCTTTTCTTTTTACCTAAAGTATGCTCTTATATAACCTCAAGGTACTTATCAGCTTGGATCTCTCATTTTATTTATTTTTTTTTCTCCTCTAGTGCTATTTTTTTAAGGAGGAGAGACTTACCATTGTCATGCTATTATTTAATGAGTGTATTTCTGTGTAAATAATTTACATCTTCTTTGAAAGTTAGTGGTTGGATCACCTGTGCTTTCTGTGTTTACTTTCCCACCAGTTATTTTCTGACCAAGTCCTTTACTTCACTCAAACCTTTGTGCCTTTCAAAAGTAAAGGAATCTTGGATAGCTTGTTTATTAGTTTTTAATTTGACATACTTGCTTGACTTCTATGATCTGTTCACATTGTATATTTGCTGCTGTTAATTAAAATTAAGGACACAAATGTTAACCAGTAACAAATAGAACTTTACCTTTTGGTTTTTTATTAAATAGAAAGATCTAAGTATATATGGTTACAAGTGGTAACTTGACAGACTGTTGCCTTTTAGTGCTGTCATGTCATAGATCACAGTCTGCTTTACAAACAAAAGCAGCTAAAAAAGAACCACAAAGTCATGAGAGACTCAGATGTATACTGTAGCACAGTGAACATTACCAGATAAATTTTCTATTATGCATCTATGGGCATAAGCTAAAGCAGGGCAAATGGAAGTCATCCTTGCTCCTATGAGAAAATGGGTTGTTGTGTCTTATGCTGGAGGAACGTTATAGGTATTTTATATTTTTTTAGTCTAGCCAGATTTCAGAAAAGTGGGAGAGATTTGGAAAATTCATACATTGATCTGCGAGTCTTGACTGTATAGGACAAGGCAGTTAGCTCTGTATATTGTATAAAGATAGGGGAAGATTATTTTTGCTCAAGGCAGATTGACTTGCCAAATTTACTATGGGAAAAAAAACCCATCATATTCAGATTAATTTAAAGTAGTTATTATCTTAATCAGGTAGACAATATTTGTAAGGCAATGTGTCAGGTGAAAATTTTACTGTTTAAAAAATATAAACATCATCGTTCTAATTTATGTGTGTAGGGTAAAAAATATAAACATCATCATTCTAATTTGTGTGTAGGGTACCTTTAACTTTGGTTGAATTTTGTGGGGCTTAAACATTGAGACGCAGATTGGCTCAAGCAACCGAAGCCTAAGGATTACAGCTCCCATAAAGCAATTTAATAGCAAGGTGAGATAGTTTATTTGTTTCAGTTGCGTTGGAGAATCTAATAATTGGGTATGGCCCCAAAACTGCAGGAGGCTGGTCCAGAGAGAAAAGAAAACCCCACCTTCCTTGCAAGGTGTATCTTTGCTGGATCAGCTGAATGCATCAGCTTGCTCTATGGACCAACGCAAAGAAGGGATGAAGTGCAGGAGCCTCTGACTAGAGGTGACAGGGTGACTGTCACCAGCAAGACTGATTCCACAGCAACACCATTCATTTGGTTTTTGCACTATAAAATAATTCACAAAGACCTTGAGATAGCAATTGTATCTGTAGAATTTCGGATCTCAAGAGAAGACACAGAAATACCATCTCTTGAACTACTGTAATCAGAAGTTGTAATTGCTCTATTAACTGTCATGGGTTTGCATTTTAGGAAACTGGTGGGCTGTCAGTAATTTCGGTGAAATTACAGGAACTATCGCTATAGAAATGGATAAAGGAGCTTACATCCATGCCCTTGACAATGGCTTGTTTACACTTGGAGCACCACATAAAGGTTTGTTTCGGGAAATCTGGAAATAAGCAGTTTCGGTAATGAAAGGCATAAAAGTGGCATCACTTAAAGGCGAGCAGTTTTACAGCTAACAGGAGTTTATTACAAATAATGCAGTATTCCCAGCCATAGCATGCAGATGATGTATACCTAATGACTACCAATCAGTTTCACTTATCTAGTTCCTCGCTGTTTTATGCATACAATAAATTGGACTGCATTGGAGATGATCACCTGTTAAAGGCTCTACCACTTACTGGAGAAAAAAAGCAGTATAACTTTTATTAAATCCTATAAAACCTTTATGGTGTCAGTGGAAGAGTGAAAGGCGAGGCAGTTTCAAGGATTATTGCTGCATCCTCATCTTAATATGCATGTTTTGTTGCTGCACAAGTGAGCTCCTAATGTGGTGGCAAAATTAGCAATATTAACCCACATTTTGGGTTCCAGGGATGGAGAAGCTGGTAGCTTTCAGGATACTGAGTTGTGTTACCCTAGCTGAATAGTAATACATTTTCTTATGGAAAAAAATAATATTACAAGGAGATTAAGGTTTTCAAAGCCCCCTGGAGAATTACAAAATGTTCTCATCTGTAAATTTCTTTACACAAGGATTGTTTTTATTTTGTGTTTGGTTCTAAGTACTCTAAATATATAAACATAAACAAGCACCTGCACTGCTTTTTTTAAAGTCAACATTCAACAAAAGGGATTTTTAAAGAAAAAGCATTGCAGATTTCCATAGTATTTGGCAATGCTCAGTGCTTAATTCTTTTGAACCTGCAGTATGAACAGGCTAAAATATTGTATGTTGCATCCTTCATACCTAACCAGTGGATAATTCATTCCTCAGACGATGAAGGCCCAAGTCCTCCTGAACAGTTTACAGCAGTGAAGTTGTCTGATACAAGGTAATACTTTAACGAGGTTACAAGTTTTGATGCTTGTTATCTTTGTTTCTGGTGTGAATACATAGGTTTAATATTCTTTTGAAATACATTGTCTACTGATAACTCGTTTGTGAGGTGTGGGATATTGTGAATGGATTGAATTAAAAACATTCTGTACTGTTTTCCTGCCTTTCCTTTGAGGATTGCTCTGAAGTCTGGTTATGGCAAATACCTTGGTATAAATTCAGATGGACTCGTTGTTGGACGTTCGGATGCAATAGGATCAAGAGAGCAATGGGAACCTGTCTTCCAAGATGTAAGCTGTTTGGAACATCACTTGGTGTTCCTCACAGTTGACTGCATTTTGAGTTAATCTATATTGATAGGTTTTGTCTGTTGAGCTAAAGCCTTTTGCATTCCCTTCCATAGTGTAACTTTTAATCTCCTCTTTTCCCAACTGCAATGCATTTACTGTAATTGGAAGTTCTTAAAATACTTCCAAATTACTGCGTTTTGGCACCTATAAGCATCTTAAGAGTGAAGGAGCCATCAAGTCTGCTGGCCAGCAGTGTCCATATATAAAAAAATAAACCAGAGTTTTTTAGTATATTGTAGAGGATAGAATGTTGTGCATCGAAGAGTATAGACAAAATCTTTAACAATATGTGATATTATTTCTGCAGAAGAAAATGGCATTACTGGCAGCAAACAGCCGTTTCATTAGATGTAATGAAGAGGGAGACATAGAAGCCAAAAGCAAAACTGCAGGGGAAGAAGAAATGATAAAGGTAATCTTTAACTCCTACATTTTATACAGGATTGGCACGGATGTTCTAACAACCAGGTCTCTTTGTGCTATAACTTATTCTTAATACAGTTATAATAGTTTTCTATAACCTGTCAAGTGATTTGGCCATAAGAAAGGCAAATGAGAGAGTTGGGGTTGCTCAGCCTGGAGAAAAGAAGGCTCCAGGGAGACCTTAGCACCCCTTACAGTAACTGAAGGGTGCCTACAGGAGAGATAGGGAGGGACTCTTGATCAGGGAGTGGAGTGATATGACAAGGGGTAATGGTTTTAAACTGAAAGAGGTGAGATTTAGATTAGATATAAGGAAGAAATTCTTTACTATGAGGGCGGGGAGACACTGGAACAAGTTGCTTAGAGAAGCTGTGGCTGCCCCATCCCTGGAGGGGTTCAAGGCCAGGCTGGATGGAGCTTTGAGCAACCTGGTCTGGTTGCTCAAAGGTGTCTAGGGAGGTGTCTAGTCCTATGGCAGAGGGGCTGGAACTGGGTGATGCTTAAGGTCCCTTCCAGCCCAAACCATTCTGTGAACTCCAGGCCTGCATAAACTGAGATGCTTCAGTAGAGATAGGAAGATATTTTACCACTACAGGGGGGCAAGACAGTCTGTGATGTTCTGAACAGCTTGGTATGGAAGAGATGAATTATGACTGAAGCAGGGACAGAGAAGGGTTTACCAGAATGATGCACAACGGGAGACCTTTTAAGTAGGAGAATGTGAAAAGACTCTCTTGACTTCATCTGGATGTGGAAAATACATGAGTGGCTCCAAAGAGAGACATGTGCCTACTAGTCAGAGCAATAATACTTTTTAAGTCAGCCTCTGAAAAAGGCATTTTACCCCTGCTAAAACTGAGACCTGAAATGGTGCTTCTTTGAGATGAAGGTCATTATGTAGATACAATAAATTATGTAGATGTATACAGTAGTATCAAGGATTACACTGTACTTCAAACAGCTTTTGCTTTTATTGCAGTTGCCTCCATATGTGAATTAACCAATTTGAAAACTCCAGAATTTAAAAAGTCACTGTGACTCCCTTTTTGTTATGAAGGATATGTTATCATCTTTAATCTGCAAGTTCTGATTTTTTAAAAAAAAGTTTGTTTTTTTCTGATTTGTTTTTTACCTCTCAATGACTAGATTCGTACTTGTGCTGAAAGAGAACCTAAGAAGATGGATGATGTTCCACAAGAAGACAAAGGAAACGTTAAACAGTGTGAAATCAATTATGTGTACGTAGTTTAGCCTGTTAATAGGCTCAAGTATCTTTTTTTCTTCTCTTTGGGGCCCACCTTTGGTGGAAGGGCCAAACTCCCACCCAGCTTTTCACTCCCTTTCCCCTCAGCAGGACAAGAGGAGAAAACAGGATGAGAAAGCTTATGGGTGGAGATGAAAACAGGGAGATTGAGTACCAGTAATTGTAACAGGCAAAACAGACTCAATGTGTGAAAACCTAATTAAGTTTATTGTTAATGCTACCAAAACCTTATACCTCTACCCAGTACACCTTCGCTCCCTGACTTGTCATGCTCATAGGTCTCATTAGAACTTGTCACCACATCATGCTAAGCACATAGGGCTCATTACCACTCAGGCTGCCAAAAAAAAAAACCCTGAATCATTTTCACCTACAGAAGTTTTAGTACAATATTGGATACTGTGATGGTTTGCTGGATTTTATTAGGCCGGTTGTACACTGCACTGTAGAAGTTCAGATTTTTATCACAGCTGCTGTTTTACTAAAAACACAAAATCTGAAAGAAGTTTCATTTTGTAACATTATTTTTCCCCCCCCACTTACAGAAAGAAATTCCAAAGTTTTCAAGACAAAAAGCTTAAAATAAGCAAAGAAGACACAAAAGCCCTCAGAAAAGCCAGGAAGGAAGGCACGTTTCATGAAATGCTACTTGACAGGTACTTCAAAGTACAAGAAATAATAAAACTATATATAAAAACTACTGAGAGATGGGATTACAGTGGACCTGGGGTACAAAAGCAAGCCAGATTTCGGCGGGGTGGGGGGGGTGTGTGGAAGTTGAAGATTTCCTCTCTGATCAATGTTCTGCCTGAGTTCTGGAATTGGCTTTTTTTTTTTTCTTTGTTCTGAATTTTCAGTTCCTTAGCAGGAACTAAGTTTGCAGGTTTGGATTTACCTGGAAATGAATTCTTTTGGAACTCTTTATCTAGGTTTTTCAATTTGTTTAGTACAGAGGAGTTGGAGGGATGAATCTTTTTAATCACAAAAAAATAAGCTGCTTTTTAACTTTCTATAGCTACGGAAAAAGACCATTTTGGAAAGGGGGAAAGCTGCATTTTAAAGAACATTTATTAAGAACATTCTTCGTGTTATCTAGTAAGAATAAGCTATTTTTTGTCCCCTTGGCTGAGACTGAGGAAATTGTCTTAGGTTTTTCAAACACTTTGCATTGGTGTACAGGATAAATATCAGCATTAATTCAGCGTGTGGAATGCAGGAGACTATTCCTGATAATCGCCCTGGCCCATCACAGCTTGAGTGTCAGCTTCAAACCACACTGAATCCAAATTCCATTCCTCAGAGTAGGCAAAACACAATTTATGACGATTTGAAGGGAAGGGCAAGGTTAACTTTAGACACTGCAGTTCTAGCTCCCTAAGAAAACAGTTAATTAACAAATCCAAAGTGGTGTTAAGCTTTTATATGCGCTGTGAAGTTTAAGAAGAAATGCTTCCAATGCTTCCTTAATGCTTTGAGGCAGATAAAACCCCCAGGTGTAATCATATCTGGTCTTAATCTAAATCTTGTTTTGTTACTCTTCCACATAGGAGAGCGAAAGTGAAAGCAGACAGATACTGCAAGTGACAGCCAGCTGGTCCACTTCCTCCTGCAGCTTTGATGTTGAAAAGAAGAGTCAAATGTTTTATAAATATTTTTTATTGAAGGTGTTTTGCTGATGTTTTTTATGATGTTATTTTTAAAGGATGGCCTGAGAGCTATAGTTAAGCATCAAAATAATGTCACCTTTCAGTCTTGAGTACTATTGAGTTTACTCTAAAACTCCGTGTCATTGAAATAGTGAGATAATTATTTAATGGAAAAGAATTAGACCCACTGAATCCTGCAAGGCTGATGAGAGGAACCGGATTTAGAGACAAGGCAGAAGAGAACAACTATGAAATTCAAAAGTAAAATATGGTTGGCACACTGAACCATTACAAAATACCTATCGAGCAAGAAGAAATAATTGAAAATACATGTCTTGGAACACATCCCACCAGATCCTGAGTAGGACATCTGTGGAGCCGTTCCGCGCTGCATCAGGTGAGGTCAGAGTATTCGGGCTTCATAAAACAATGTTCAAAACAGCCCCAGTGTTCAAGTTGATCAGTGGCATAATCCATACGCTGGAAAAAAAGGTGTTGACAGGTCACCCTCTTACAAATAAAAATGCTTGGTGAGAAAAGGGGGTGGTTGTTTTGTGTTAACAGGCCACTTATTTTACAAGAGAGAGAAATTGATTTTGCAAACTTGCTGGTTTCTCTGCAGCATGGACTTTAATTTGTTTATTAAAACAGCAGGGACTTTTTTAAGGTCATGGTAAAATATACATTCCTAGTATGTCATAGAAAATACATGCTTACCCCTGTCTGCTGTGATTACCAAGAAGCTTTTCGGTAGCAGCATCTCCACAGGAACTACCTCAGTGGGAACAATGGTTTACTTTCTCCACAGCTTCTGCCATAGGGATTACTTGGTAAGAATGTTGGGGATTTTTCTGGAAATAATTGGAATTCTCTCTATGGAGTTTCTCCATTCGAACTGCACACGTAATACAAAACTGTAAGCTCCTGCAAGATCAGTGTGTCTAAAAAGGGCACAAAACCAGACCAATCAAGTTTAATCAGCAGCAGCAATTTATATTGGTCTAATTTCATAGGCAGTTTGTCTCGAGGAAGAAGCACAAAGACTTTTATGTACATCATAATTGTTGAAACCCTCTATTGACTTTTCAGCATGAAAACAAATTATAGCTGGTTCAGGAAAGCTTGCTGAGGTTAGCAATAAAAGCAGTTATTTTTCAGAGAATTCAGAAAAATATGAATGTAGCCCAAACAGATCTTACGGAACTGAAAGAAGATGTCTGTGGGCTGAGCACATTCCTAATGTAACAGAGGGCTTTTTAGAAACTCATTTGTTTCTAGAAAAGCAAACAAAAAGCCAAACCCTTCTCTGACGGCATTTTTAACCTTCCCATACCCAGCTCTCTCCAGCTGTGTGCAGAGAGATTTTGCCACAGGGCTTTTCTTTTCCCTACAAGGCAATAGAATTTATTTGTTTTATACCCGTTAAACCTACTGTTCACTTAATATCTATTTTACAGGAATAGGGACATTCACTAGTTAACTATGAATATCTGTTTTGGAATGAGTGCTTTTTCTGTTGAGATACTAAATGAGAACTCAATGTGCTCCCCAGGGAGCTGGTTTGTGCAACTATTTTGGGACAGTTGTGCTTGTAACTTTCTTATATGGACAAATCCTTGGAGAACTTCCTAGCATTCCAGCTGCTTCATAAGATTTTGTATTTTAAGTTATAACAGAATGCTGAGAAATTAAATAAAAGCAAGGTCTACACTGAGTGGAAAAAAAAATTATTTTTAATTAATTTTTCCCCCCCCCCAGAGCTCCTTACTTTCATCTAGGGCTCATTAAGTAGTTCTGTCTGTAGGCACCTGGTGACGTGCCCCTCCCCAGAAATGTAAGTAACCTGATGTACAGCCGTTGGGACACCTGGAAGAGGCCGCCTGCCAAAACTACTCCCAGAACCACTGGGAAAGAGGCAGCATCACGAGGAGCAGGCTGTGGGAGGGAGTAGTTTTCCTATGGGAAGTGTTCATGGAGTCGTCTTCTTGGGGATCCTGTGTCCTGGCAGTAGCGTTAGCACAACAAGTTTTTAATTTAACTGAAACCTGGTGAAAAGGGGAATTAATTTGTGCAGACACTATTTCTGGAGTAAAGAACAGATCTGTGGAATGGTGATAGATGGGTATGAGAAAGGAGAAGAGTGGACGTGAAGTACTAAGTGACACCGGCTGGCAGGTGGAACAGTTAATTGAGTAAACAGTACATCTTAAGTTTTTTTTAATTCTGACTCAACATTTTTGAAAACTGACAGAAGAAACCCGGACAACAAAATGAAGGACCTAAAGTCATGGTGTAGACCCTGGAGACAAGGCATCCTGATAGGAACCCAGCAGAATGGCCATAGTCAGAGACACACGGGTACTGGAGGATGTCAATTATTCCTTACACTGAGAAAGAACTAAACCAGAAGCACGAAAGAGGCTTCAAAAAAGTAAGTTGTCAATGTGTAATGTGACAATGACATAATTTCGTCTTCTGAATTGTAATTCAGAAAGAGTTCCTCATTTTTTGAAGTCATTTATTTCCTACTGTTAAAAATGTCCTACAGATAAAGACAGTAAAACACCTAAAAGCTGTCTGCTCCAGAAATAAATGTGGAGCAAAAGAGGCTGTGGATGTTTAGAAAGTAACAGTTCATTTGACTTTTTTACTGTAGACCATAATATTATATACAGATACCTGTAAGTAAATACAGAATTATTGCCCTACAGGTATTTGTTTTCAACCAAAAAAAAAAAAAAATCCTGGGCCCTATAGAAACTGCCTGATTTTATAGAATAGTTTGGATTGGAAAGGGCCTTTAAAGGTGACCAGTTTAATCCTGTGCAATGAGTGGGGACATCTTCCAGCTAAACCAGGTTGCTCAGAGCCCCATCCAACCTGGCCTTGAATGTTCCCAGGGATGGGTATCTACCACTACCTCCTAATTTGTGAGTCACTCCCATGAAAATCTCAAGGTTTCTTCTGTTGTGCTGTAAATGTCCTCATTTCCCAAATCCCCTGCAGTAACCCCACACCTCTCCAACCCACCACCTGCCAAGGACTTCCCATCTTCTCCTTGCCGCCCCCGCTTGGTTTTATAATTGCTCTGCCAATTAAACCGTGATATTAAAGACTGTGCCTTTTCCCTGTGACACAACTCGGGCACTGCATAAACCACAAGAAGAAGAAAAAAAACCACACAAACATCCTAAAAGGCTTTTAATATTTATTTGTAGCGATTCTGCCCCTTCTGGGGAGACCCTACTTAGAGCCCTGTGTCCAGCTCTGGGGCCACCGACAGAAGACGGACGTGGACCTCTTGGGGCAGGGCCTGAGAAGGGCCATGGAGATGCTCAGAGGACAGGCTGAGGGAATCGGGGTTGTTCAGGCTGGAGAAGGAGAGGCTCCGGGGAGACTTCATGCGCCTGGGGCGGCGGCGGTAGGGACGGGGCGGCGGCGGCAGGGCCCTGCCGCCGCCGCCCCGTCCCTGCCGCCTCCGCCTCCCTTCCCCTGACAGGCGGGGCGGGCCGGTGTCATGTGGGGCCGGCCAGACCGGGAAGCGTCTCGCCGAGCCGGGAAGGAGGATGGCGGGCCGGGGCCGGGCGCTGGTGGGGCCCGCAGCCCTCCTGGTCGTGGCGCAGCTCGTCTGGGCTCCGGACCCGGTAAAACATGGCGGCCTGAGGAGAAGGGGAGGGTGTGAGGGGAAGGGGACGGCGGCGGGGGGATTGCCCCCGGGGAGAACCTGAAGGGCTGCGGCCGGGTGGTTGTGAGGGAAAATGGCCTTCCCCAAGAAGGGAAATGTGAATTTTAAGGCAGCGTCTCGCCGCTCTCACCGAGTTTGGTGACTTTTAAACTGGCAATCGGGGCGGCCGCGGCGGAGGAGTTCATGGGGTGTGTTTCACAAGCCCTTGCTCGTCGCTTGCCTTCAGTTTCCCGCACACCTGGAATGTATACATTGTCACGTTACAGCAAAGCGGTGATTTTTCAGGAGGAACGTTAGGAAGGGCTTGCTGAAGGTGCTGAAGGGTTTCAAGCATTTCCAGATTTCAAAATATTCTTTTGCAATATTATCCTTAAATATTTTAGGAGTGCACTACTTACTGTATGCTTTCGTGCTTGCTCTAAGACTTGTCCTAGCAAATTATATTGATTTAAAGAGAAATGAAATGGGGTTTGGGGAGAGGGGGGAACTGCAGGAAGGGCTTTGGAGGACTGTGGACATCTGGATATGTGGATGACCCACATTCCCTTAGTGTCAGAACTAGTCATCCTCCTCGTCTGTGCACCCAATTGCATCCTACCCCCAGGAGCACCTTCCCTATACTATAAGCTAGCTCCAGCTTAAAACACCTTCAGAATTTTATCCAAAAAGCTTTCTGGGCTGTGAAGTGGGAGTGAAAGTGGCAGCTATCAGCAGAGTCTGTCATTAGAGCGTGATTTGATCATTTAATTGCACTTGGTACATCTTCACGCTTGCACAATATCCACGGGGTGTCCAGGGTGCAGGTTGTGCTGCTCTGCAGCGAGGAATCAGGCTTGGGAATTTGATTTTCGGTTCAGATGCTGGAGTGCATAATTTGCTGAAGAATGAGCGGCGCTTCTTGTCTTCCTACGTGCAGCTGATTGGGTTCTTTTCATTACCAGAGAATGTGGAAGCCAAATGCCATAGGATCATAGAATCATTTGAGTTGGAAGGGACCTTAAAGATCATTGAGTTCCAACCCACCTGCCATGGAGAGGGGAGATCTTATAACAGCCTATCAATATCTGAAGGGAGCCTATAGAAGAGCCAGAGAGGGGCTCTTTGTCAGGAAGTGTAGTGACAGGACAAGAGGCAACAGTTTTAAATTGGAAGAGGGGAGATCTAGATTAGACACCAGAAAGAATTTCTTTACAGTGAGGGTGGTGAAACACTGGAACAGGTTGCCCAGGGAAATCATGGATGCCACATCCCTGGAGGGGTTCAAGGCCAGGCTGGATGGGGCTTTGAGCAACCTGGTCTGGTGGGAGGTGTCCCTGCCCAGGGGGGTTGGAACCGGATGATCTGAATTGCATCTCCGTGGTACAGACTGTCAGTCCCTTTAGCTTTCGGTCAGGCCCCCTCAACGTATTGAATGTTTTGTCCAAACTGCAATTTCTGAGTTGGCTCAGTCCCCGATGCCGAGTTCTCTTGAGCTCCCATGTTCAGAAAGGTGAGGAGCACTGAGGACGGCTGCAGCACGACAGAGAGCTGTGTCAGCATCAGCCCAGAAGGGAAGAGGAGCAGAGAGAAAAATGGCAAAAGGTGCTGACAGATTATTTTGCCTCAAAGAGATTGAATGCTATCTCCTTAACTTGGGGAATCATATTTCATAGCTCAAAGAGGTAATTTTATATTTATTTTTAAATATGAGGATGAAAACCACTGAATATTACAGAAGGATGCCAGAGATGCAAAATGTTGTTGAGGGTAGTAAAGAAAGCGTTAGTGCTGGCATTCTTCTGGCAGGACAAGCTACATTCAATCTATTTCATATTAATGAGGTCAGGCTAGGTTTTAAAATAGTTACTTGGCAATCATTAAATCCTGCATTAATTTTCTTTACTGCACTAAATAATGACTGTTATTGCTTGATTATTTTATTTCCTGGTATAAATTCCTCTTGGCAGTTTGTTATCTATTTGGTTCCTGTTCTCTGCTCTACTTTTTTTTTTTTCATACAGTGAGTCATAGTAATATAATATAATTAATATAAATATTCTGTTCTACTTCCATTTTTTCTTATTATTTCCATTTTTTCCTCATGACATATTGTCTTTCTTCCACTGTGTTCTTTTTCTTTTAGTGTTTTGATCCTAATGGTGACACACATCCATTATGTACATGCAAATTCAAAAGTGAGCAGTACATCAGACAAGCAAAATATGCAACCTGCTAGTAACAGGTGATGAAAAAGACCAAAAAAAAAAAAAAAAAAGAGCATTTAGTCACCATTCAAGAATAGCTGTATTCCTCCAAGGAAGTTCAATGCATGTTTGAAAAATAAATTTATAGTGACAACCTCCTGTTTGGAGCCAGCTTCTGATGGCTCTTTCTGGGAGACCTCTGGTTTGTCACGTTGGAAACTCGAGGTGATGGTCTCATGCTGGAAGGCTGCTCCCACTTCTCTTCAGACATTTATTGTTCCTCTTCCAGTGTCAAGCCTCTGCAGAAGGGAGGGTCTCACCACAGCATTTATTTCATAGCTGCTCCTTTCATTCTGGTCATAAGAAAGGGCCTGGTGGCTTTTCTGATGGCTGTAAGAAAATTGTTGAGGTGTCTTTTTTTTCTTGTTGCCTTGTCAGAAAAGTTTGCATTTAGTCTTCAGCTGATACTAAAAGGTTAACAATTTTTTTTTGTTCCTCCTTAGAAGTTTGTGTGTGTGTTTAAAAAAAAAAATCCATAAAAAAAAGGTAGTTTTTGGTTTGTCTTGATATCTTTTAAAATTTCTGCTTATGTACCGCATAGAATAGTAAACCTAAGGAAAATGTTAATGATCTTGGTTTTCTTCAGGTATCTCAATCAATACTAACAGTTTTGGAAGTTGTATGGATTGTTTTGGGGCTTATTGGTTTCTTTAGCTTGCGTCATACATAGACGGGTGAGAAGTCTAAGATTTAAGGAGAAAACGTTTTCTCTGTTCTCTGCATCTCTTCACTCTTCCTTCAACTGTCACTTTCCCCACCTCTTTTGTGGCTTAGATTGCAAAGGGCTGGGAAGATAAAAATCACTTCAAATACAGAATTAGAGCATCAGGAGTGACATAACATTTAGCACCTGGAACATCACTCAAAACCCTCAGAGATCAGTTTGTGTGGTGGCCACAGTTCCCTCCCTGTGCACGTGGGCTATACCGACAGAGCAACTGAACTGTTACCCGTTTGGGGTAATTTTTTGTTATAGGCTTTATCTGTCAAGAAGCCTATTTTGACAGGAAATATTTCCTGAAGGTCCAAATCTGTGCACCCCTTGCAGTAGGAGGTGTGTGCGATGTCCCTTTTCCCCATTGGTTTTGGTAGTGCAGGACGGAAGATTTTCACAAGGCAATTGCATTAATACTGTTAAGTATTTGCTTGGCTTTGCACAAAGCCTCTGACTTTTGTTGCCTAATTAGTCATCTGACATCCTCCCTTTCCCTCCTTGTTTTGAAACTTCCTCTTTTGGAAAATTAAACGGGCTCTTGTGTTGTTCCAGCTGCGCAGAGGCTGCTGGTTCTATACCCATGTATAGAAAACCAAAAATCCCTCTCTTGCTTTCTCCCAGCTGCTGGGGACAACACAAAGAGAAAACCCGTGATAAGGCACAGAAGCCAATCCCACTTTAAAAGTCCTGTCTCTGGTTGTAACAAATTATGCTGCTGTTACAGAATGCCACCGACTTGAAAGACGTTGTGTTTTCTAGCTTCATGCCTTAAAAACAGCTAACGTGATGAGCCCCAGGAGAACATGGGCATTAGTGAGCTCCTTTGTCCCAGATACATAGCTGATAGAGATCTTGTCTCAGTCTTTACTGGAGCCAGAAGGCATTATAACTATACACCAGTAAAAGAATCTAATTCCTACAGCTAAATAAACATTGGACATCAAGGGCTGGGGGGAGGAAGGGGCAGAAGGATCCCTCTATATTTTTGTTCCGGTGCTTTGGGAGCCTCCTGGAAGAGCACGTGTGCCTTTCCTTTTCCCTGGAGGGCCGTGCTGTGCTCTTAGGAGCTTCCTGATCTGCTCAGATAGCTCAGGGGCCGGGGCCGGGCTGCTCTCCCCTGCCTCAAAGCACCAGTGCAGCGAGTAGGCATTTGCTTGTGTTTCAGCAGGTAGGACACGCAGTTCTAATTGTGGTGTGTCTATGCCTATGTTTATGTTTGTATATGCATGCTTTATGTAATCCATGGGGAAACACCCTTGCATTCACTTCGAGTGTGCCTAAATATAGTCCTCAAACTTTCTCTTGCAACTAGCCCTGCTTACAGGAATGAAGGTGAATGAAAATGAAGGTTTTGTGTTAGATCCCTGGCAATCTTCAGCAGCAGGTCCTTTTCCACACTAAACATAAAGGAGCCATTTCAGCTCGTCCCTCCAGCTGAGCAGTTTGCCCAAAGTTCAGCTGCTTTCCCTGCCCCAGCTGCAGAGTGAGCCGTAGCACCAAGCATAATTGTGAAAGATGCTGTAAAATGAGATTATGAATCGAACCAATGGAACAAACCGGTCCAGACTGAGATTTAAGGCTCCTGAACTCGTCTAAAGGATGTGCTTTTGAAGTGCTCTGTATCGAATAGCACTGAGGAAAAACAGGTTTCTGTATTTAGCACAAATTTGTGTTTGCCTTGAACTACATTAAGCAAGTTGTCTGAAGGTCTGTTTGTCCCCTGCCTCTTGTATTCTCCTCTGCACCCTTTTCAAAGTCCCCAGATTTTCTCTTCCTTTATTATCAAGTCATCCTGGATTGAATTAGCTGACTCAATCTTTAATTCAAAACTAAATAATGAAGTGTTTTAACAAAGGAGCTAAGTAGTAATGTTTCACTGTCTTTACAGTACGGAGAAGAGTGCAGGAGTAAAACATACCCTCCTTCAGGACCAACGTAAGTAATCTGATTCAACTTGTCTAGCAAATTCCAGAAAAGTCATGATTTGCAGGTCTGAACAGGTTTGGGTTTTTTCTTCTAACTTGTTCCTGTTGCAGATGAAGAAAATGCTGGTTACAGATGGTTAGCAGCTATAGTAGCTATTGTGTCAAATGTTTTTTCAAAGCCTTCTTTAAATTTGAACTCTGGTACTTATCTTTTCAGGTTCAAAGGGAATGTACCCACGTATATCATAAATCTCGATTTACCTGCCAGCAAAAGGTGGGATGACTTGATGCATGACAAAAAGACAGAGGTAGGAAATGCAGAGCTTGCTTTGAAGCTTAGCAGGTGTAAGATTACACACCTATTTCAAACTAATTAGAAGAGCTGTTTTTCTGAAGGTTGCTGAAAATTCAACTCAGTAATGCTTAATTTCTCAAAAAGGGCGAGGGATTTTTGCTGCATCCCTGCTGACTCTGACCTTTCAACTCTGAAAGCCAGACAAATTCTATTTACATCGTAATATTTATTTTGAAAGTCTCATTTAAGCCAGTGTTCAAGGCTTTGGGTTGCACCTTACATTCTGAAAGGTTTTATCTCTGATGTACTTTGGAGTTAGATCACATGGAGTGGAACTCTTATTTGTGGCCATTCACGTGTGGGAAATGGAAAACACGTACATAAGAAATGTGCTGATTCTTTTTGGGTTGAAGAACATCAGTGCTTAAGCAAAGAGCTTTTAATTAAAGTTTTTAAAGATAGAAGAGTGCAGAGTATTCAAAGTTGATCAAAGGAGCAGAAGACAAGGACAGCTTTTTCCTGTAATTTATTTTCTCTGAATAAAGCTTGAGGAGTGACTCTTTAATGGGGAGTTGGGGGTGATTTTCTCACCAAAACCAACACATTTAGCACCTTAAATACATTTTTTTTCAACGAAATAAATGGTTTTTTTGAAAAGTCTGTGGAGGAGTTCTGTTAGCATTCTAGCAATTCTTATGCTCAAGATCTTGTTTTCAATAAAAGCCCTTGTTCTTTTTAGCTGAAGACTGTTGTCCAGAACATTAAAGATATAGCAAATACCTTCTTCCCCAGCGGCAAAGTTGTTGACATAGTGGATAACAAAATAGTAAGTATTTTCAGCTTAATTATTTGTTACTGTTTGCTCTGACTACCAGAATTAGAATGGTACTAAATTTGGCAATTAAGAGTTTGACAAGTGGTAATTCTTCCACTTCCAGAACAAAAATACTGTCCCACACTGACGTCAAGCTCAGTTCCAGTTGAGCTCTCACAGTGTGAGAATCCTGCTTCACTCTGTTCCATCTATTGCTGCCAACGATAATCAAGGTTACTGGGCTAATCTCCATTGCTCACACGTTAATATTTTAATAAGCAATACTTTTTACTTTCCCTAAGTATGTGCTTGTCTTCCAAGCACTGTACAAACATCCTCGAGTTGTACAGGCTGCAGAGGAATTAAATACTCTATGTAATAGTTGTGAGAAGGATGTACTTATTGGGGAGAGGTTTGTTTGAAGGAACAAAATAGCTTTAATTTACACAAACAACGTATAAAACTTTTCCTTTCAGGCTCATCTGACTGCCACGCTGCCGTATCCTTTCAATGAGGAACTCCAAGGGATTGCAAATTCATCTGGGATTCCTTTGGGTAACAGTTTCCAACACTTTATTAACAAATCCAGACTCGTTTAAAATTAGTATGTGTGGCAATCTGCAGTATAGTTGTCATCCGTGACTGAAATAGATAAATTAAGTAGCTAAAGCAATAAACTGCATCTCACACCAAATGAAGACAGTATTTTAGAGGAGAATGGCAATAAATCACACAAGCCTTTCATCAGGGTGAGTCTTCTCTGTAGAGCTGCATTTTGGGAACTGGAGCAAGTCTCGGCTCTCGCGCACCAAAATTTGGGGGAATTCTTAATTTTCATTGGTTCCCCTTGAGCTGTGTGTCTGCTGTTGACATTCCAAGAAGACAAGGCTCAGCTTCATGCAGGGCTTTCTTTGCTGTGTGATCCTTGCCACATCCTCCTGCACCTCCTGCAGAAGAGTGTGGTTCCAGGTGAGAAGCAGACACTGAATTCTTCCAAAATTGAGAGAGAGAAGCTCCATAGACCTGCTCCCTCAAACAGGAGCAGCACACCTGGTG